>VWZN01020898.1:54710-69880 GCA_013396955.1 Regulus satrapa | reverse complement strand
AAAAAAAAAAAATTCCTTTCTCTTTTTAGCACAGAAAACTTTGCCTAGACCTGTTAAAGCACATATGCATCCTTTGGGCCAGAAATGAAGCCATGATGCCTCATGCCTTTTATGACATGCTGAGAGGACATGGTGTGTGAGGTGGTAGAGAGAAATCTAAGAGGGAAGGAGTGTGTTCCACATAATTTCAGGGAATAGAAGGTTGAATGACCAATAAGCACATGAAACAATGGCTCTGCATCTCCTCCCTAAATTCAACCCATGGTAGGTGCTGCAGGAATGCAATGCACTATTATAGTGTGAAATTTAGGGGTTGCTAAATCTGTTCTGACTTAGAGGAGTACACAAAAGGAACTGCCACTATCACTTGGACAATGCTGGGAATGTTACCTCTTTCAGTAAAATGTCGTTAATGAGACCTCTGTGTGTGTAGAACAGGGATAGTTTGGCCTGATTTTGGGTGCAGAGATTTCAGCTCTGCATTAAATATTTTCCACAGAACCTGCTCACAAGTTGCTGCTATTTGAGAGTCCCCTGGCATGCAACTTGGCACAGCAGAGCTTGCAACTGTACTCTAAATTTTTAGTAGAAATCTGAAATTATGGTAAGCATGACCAGACAAGGTACAATTAAAGCAATGAGATTCCTTGTGGTGCCCACCTGTCGTGAGTGCAATGACTGTACCAGCATCTCTGCCAGCTGGAAATGGCACTCCAGGATTTACGCTCACACCCCAACTTAGGTATGCTTCTGATGGTAAACACTCAGAAATGAAATGCATATCTGTCTCATGCTCTTTTTTTTTTTTTTCTTTTTTTTTTCTTTTTGTATCTCTGCCTCATTTATCTCCATTTTAGGAGCCAATAATGAGATGAATTAAGTGGTGATGCCCTTTCATTTTTCCTCATTAAAGTTTCTGGCTATTTCAGCCTTACCCCTGCTGAAGAATTACTTCAGGAATGCAGCCATCTTACAATTCCTCTTCATTTAACTGGAGGAAGCAAAAGTATGTAAAAACCACATTGTCCCTGTTGTGTCAGCAGTCTGGACAAAGAATTTAATGGTTATAAATGGGCTGTCTCTCATAAAAATTTCTCATATGTGCAAAGGTAAATACAACATTGCAAATGTTTTGCTTTTGTTCATCTTAGAATGTTGTCTAAAACACTAAGGTTTGCCCAGACTTACTGATGAAAACTTCTTTACTTTCTGAATTTTAAAATGTGATAAGGGATATTAACTTATTCAGCACAATGAGGAATAAGAAAGCCAAATGTATCTCTACTTTTCTCACATTTGAATTCTATTTCTGTCTCTAGCAGTCTTTTTTCCAGACAGCATGAGAACAGCCATCTGACTCACTGCAATACATTTCTGCTGATGCTAGTAAGTCACAAGTATTCAAAGTGGAGTATTTTCCTGTGACAAAGACAGTGTTTCATCAAAATAGATATTTTGGAAATAATGTCTGTTTGGAGAACATTTTTCTATGAGTCAGATGAAAAATAAAATTTCAGTTTTTAAAAACATAGTTTTCAAATTCAAACCAGTGATTTTATTCAATGCAATGTATGTTATTTTGAGCGGGTTGCAGTATAGCATTTAAAAATAATAAAAGTTGAAAAATAATACAGTATCAAAACATTTTTTAAATTATTTTTTCTGTTCTGATGTTTTCTATGGAAATTTCACCCCATGTTCATTAATAATAAAAAAAAAAATTAATTGGAACAAAGGATTTTCTGAGGAAAAAAATTCACTACATTCCTCTCACTATCAAAAGTAGTACAGTTATGTATCCGACTTCACTAAGAAAAAATACATGTCATTTTTAATATTACTTTAAACCACAGCGCGTTATTCTGCCAACATGAAAAGAAATTTATGATTGATTTTAGGGCTCATAAAAAATCTTTTTGGTGTTGTTGTTCTAATACAATGATAAAGGAATAATTTCTGCAGCTATTTATTCTGAAGTCTTTAAATAGAAGTACAAAATGAAGAGGAATATAATAGAATCTAGTATTTATAATGATGAACCCAGTTGAATGTCATGACATGTACATGCATTTAAAGTGCCTTTGTGTCTGTCCTTGTGGATTTTTTCAAACAAAAACAAAAAGGGAGGAAGAGATATGACTAAAAACAATAAAAGGTCCTCTCTCCCTCCAAAGAGGCATCATGATTGTATTCACTGTATGAGTTGTAACTGGAATTGAGGTGCAGAGCTGGCTGTGAAAACTGCTCCCATTGTCCTGCCTTGCAATGCCGATTGGGCAGTGGAGTTGTTGCCTCAGTGTATTTTGAAGAGGAGAATTTACTGATCCTGAAAGTCCCTGTTTCCTTTGTTCCTCAGTAACTGCTACCTGCATTAATAAGCAGACACAACCATTCACAGCCTTATACATCATGGCACAAGCCTTTATTATTCTGTGCAGAGAGCAGAATTTTCTGTTCATTAGTGTCATGTTAGGAGAAAACAAGACACTTGGTCATTACCAGGCAAGAGCAGAGCAACAGGGCAGACCTGCGTCCAAATGGGACCTAGATTCCCCAAAGCTTATGCCACTAAACTCTGGCATGTTCACCTAAGCATCGGTCGGTGGCACTGTCTAGATGTGAACACAGAAAAGATTTCCCCTTTCCTGAGAAACATTTTGGAGACTGCACACTCTGGCACTTCCAGGAATTACTGCTGATCCTGTCCTCACCCTCCATGGTGCCTAATGGACACCCCTCACTTGAGTTTAAAATAATGTGTTTGTGAAATAGTGTTCATTTTTTTACTTCAGGATTCATACAGACTATCCTACATTCCAGTGTCTAACAGAAGCAAGAGAGATTATAAAAGCAGTTCCATTCCAAAGGAAGAAAAATAAATCAAACCAATGCTACTTTTGATTAGTCTATACCATGATTATAAATTATAGGACTGTTAAATATAGTTTGTCAGTATAATCCGTTATTTCATACCAAACATTATTTGCATATTTTGATTTCTCATTTATAATCACCTATGCTCATTCTTCACTTTTATTTGAAGTGTAATTCATTTGAAAGTCTATAACATAAATAAGAATCTAGTTTGAAATATAGACATACTTAAGCTTTATAAAATGGGACTAGAGCAATAAAAAGAAATATCTAGCATTTTCTTCCTTTCTGCATGTGGACCCCAAAAACACGTAAAGAATTCACATACTTCAGAGAAATAAAAATAATAATTTTCTCTGAAAGTAAATGATTTTTAGTGGCATTACAAGGCAAGAAATGTTGAGAGTAATTTTACAAAAGGCTGGATTTTTTAGGTTTATTTTTTTAATCATGCTAAATCTAGGCAACAGTATTGGTCACAATCACAAAGAAATGCAGATCCATAACTTACCAAGTCTAAAGATAACTACATGATCTTCAGAGCTAAAATGCAGCAGCCCAAGATGAATAGAAGTTCTGTTTCCACCAGTAAAAAGAGGGTGAAAATAACCCACCAAAAACAACAACAAAAACTTTCCAAACACCTAACTCAATAGTTATAAACAATTACAGCTACATGAATCTTGCTAAAGTTGGGTACTTCATTCTCCAAAGCACAGCTTGTTTCACAGTATGTGAAATCTTTCTTTCCTTAACTTGCCTGCAAAACCACTTTCAGCTCATGCACTTCAAATGAGTGCTGCACAAAACAGCAGATGTTTTGTGAGTAACACTCTCTCAACCCTTGTATGCCAGGTGGTCATCCCGTAATATGTTACAGGTCAGTCTTAGATACTTCCAGACTTCAGCAGAAGATATAGCCCTGATGCCTGATTCGTTTTACTGAGAAAGTTATTCTCAAGTCCAATTTCTAGCCAACTTTGAGAAAATAGTGCCAAAATTCTTCCATTTTCAGATCACTCTAAGATTGATTCCATATCTGTCCTATTCTAAATAGATCTTGTTTGCAGAAGAGCATTTAAATTCTCTTATCATGAATTGAGATTAACATAATTCTAGTTAATGTAGGGGTCCACAGCAAGTTTTTCTTACTTCTTTTCTTACTTCTCTTACTACCTTGTAGAAATTCAATTTACAGTAAATAAAAAGAAATAGATACCAACAGAGAACAGTTCACCTCTCTCAAAGATGCAATTAAAATGTGATGAGACAAGTTATTTTATCAAGGTACCTATTCTCTTCAATTACCAAAAAAGCTGTCTGGCTATCTTGGATAAAGATTATTCCGTTTCAGGCGACTTTTAAAAGATTATTAAACCATTGATGGTTTGATTTTGAGCTTCTACTGGTTGCAAGACTTCATTATAAAGTGGTACCTGGAAGCTTTGACAAATATATATGATCAAAGCAGGTGCAAGCTGCACTTCAAAACACCAGACTGCACTGATCCTAGCAGCTATGTCTGCTTCAGCTGAGTTTAACACACACTGTTTCTGAACATCTCTGCAGAAACCTATATGTAGGTGAAGAAAGGCTTCACACGTGTTCCCACAGTTGCCTGTCCCTGTTAACAAAGGCTGTCATCACCCTCACAGGAGCATGGAAATTGCATAGCAAAGTACCCGTGGAGGATATTTTATAGACATTTCCAGTCCTCACTAATTTAGGCTCAGCTGTTTCTGTGCTGTTAAACCTCCTTTCTGAAAAGCTTGCCACAAACTAGAGTGGGTTTGCAACAGTAAATAAATAAAAAACCTCATACATTTAATGCAGAATTTAACCCCACCATCCAGAAAATTTACCCACTGTGTTTTTCTGTAGCCTGTTAGAAAATATAGAACAGAAGAGTAGACAGCCATAGGCAATAAAAACTTCTGAAAAGGTTTTTATGTACGATAAAAAGATACCTCATATGCAGTTTAAGGTCATTACAGTTTAATATTGGATACAATATTGTGAGTGCAGTGCTTGCCAGGATGAGCAATCCATTAAAAGAAGTAGCTTTGCAAACTGAAATTCAATTTTAAAGGCTGCAAGTTGCTGATGAAAATCAAAAGTAAGTAAAAGAGCTTGGCTCACAAGTTCAGATTATTATAGCATGTTTATTTAATTTCTTCAGCAGGTGCTGTGCTTATGTTTTCAGCTTTCTTCAGGCAAAGCACCTGCTTATGAAATGAAATAAATACAATATGTCAGCAGCATGAGGGAGCCAAGCCTTTACTTCACTGGACTTTCACCAACATGAAGAGATAACACTTGTAAACACTTATAAACACTTATAAAGATTTCTTGCTTCTTTGCACATGGTTTTGACATAACAATAACATTTTCCCATTCCACAACCCTCCACGCTGATTTGGGAAATTATTTATTCCCATTTCTTCTGGACAGGTAAAAATTTGGAGTCAGATCTCAAAAGATGTGAGCGTACTTCTGATAAGGTAAGAATCCGGTATTCCCTGAAAACAGGATGCCCAAGTGTTTGAGGTCAGATCATGCTAAATATTTTTCCTCCCCTGCAGCATGGCCAGATTGCCTGATGCAGTGAAAATGAAGAGAGGGTACTTCCCATAAAGCAGTAATTGATCTTGCTTAGGAAAATGTTGACATACCTCGTAGATGATCTTTAGAGTCCCTTCTAATCAAAACCATTCTTTCTCCACCAAGAAGAAGCTGTATAGCACTGTGGAAAGTCTATGCCAAAGAGCTTGAGTAAATCTTATTTCACACTAAGCCAAAATTTCTGCCCACCTTCTAAATTTGTTTGAAGTTAAGCCTGGACCATGACACATTATAGGAATGTTTGAGGTTCTCCAAAACATTATCCAAGCTTGCTATGAATTATCATGGGAGAAGGACACCAATACATAATTACACCCCTCTTAAACAGAAAATGGTCTCTAGGGTGCTTAATTCCTTAAAAAGCTATATAATGTGAAGTAATGCCCATATCAATCAAAAGAAGTGCAATTTAGACCACGCAAAATTTCATAGAATAACATGTGAAACTTTTTGAATATTTTATACATATCAAAAAAAAGTAGACAGTAAACCAGGCACAAACAGCAGGGTTTGGCTGCTCTGTCTTGGGGTGTTCATAACCTGCCTGTGCTGGGCACCATTGGTTCTATCCAGAGCTGGTACCAGTGCAGACTCCCATCATGTCCCAAAACTGCAGGCAGGGAGCCTGCAGTGCCACTGTAGAAAGGTGCCACTGCAAAAGGATCCTGTGGCTCAGGCTGGGCCTGAGGGAGGGAAGGAAAGATGTTCCATAAATATTTGTTGTATTTTTGTGCTATTTTTAATATTTTCTCTCAATGCACAAATCCATAATTAAGACTTTGCAACTAGGTAACTGACAATAGGCTAAATTGCAAGGAGTTCCCCAAAGTGAACTGTCTGTTCACTGTGCCTGTTTTTTTTTTTTCTGAAAGCTGCTCTGTAAACAGAATCTAATCAGAGTGAAATAATATATTTTCAAGATGCAAATATCAAATGCTTCCTTACAAAGTATATTTACTTCAACTAGCGTTGCATTTGTAAGTTCATATTTTCACTAGAATGTAAAGGGAGGATATTCAGCAGCCCTCTATATGAATTTTTTCTCTTAGATGAATGATTCAGAAAAATATTAAAAATAAATTTTCTTATATCATTTAGTGTACAGTCATTTATGTATTGGCACTCAGCGTTCAGTATAAGCACTATTATAAGTAAACTACTTTCAATAGTTATTTATGTAAATATCAATGGCCCTTGAACAGATAAGAATTAAGCATTTTACCAAGATCCTGGAAAGGTACAGCACATTTATTTAAATTCATTGCTATACATCTTTATCATAAAACAAGGTCAGATCTTAAAATGACTCTCTGAGTATTGACCTAACAAAGCTATTTATACTAATTTAAGCAAAATTCTCAAAAGTATATAAAGCAAAATTACTAGAATTTTAATTTAATTAAGTGTGCCTTTCTACCATTTCCTTTTTCNATATATATATATATATACACACACACATATACACACATATACACACATATATATACATATATATATAAAATTTCTTGGCCACAGTAATTTTTCAAAGTTTTTTTTCCTTTTTTGGTGAATGTCTGTGCACTGTTATGATTAAACTTTTCAGGTACCAATTACAAAAGTAACATAGATCATTAGACCAGCATATAATGACTTGTCATGACCTTCTTGACAGTAGGAGGACCTTTAGCCTCTTCCACATGTCCTCAAATGTCAAGGGGAGTTCATTTCTCATTCACAGCAGTAAGAATTCTGATATTGTGTAAATAAATGCAAGGTAATTGCTTACCATAGTGATTATAAATGTTTGAAAGAACAGACTATAGCAATTCCCAGTCTTCACACCAAAATATACATTATATTTAGATCAAAATATATAATTTTTTTAAATTCCGTAATTACAGTATTGCACTGCATACTGGTGCACTGAGATGCAGGTGAACTAGAAACAGATATATAGAATTAACAGTCATTAATCTTTACATAGTTTATGTTACATTCAGGGAGAAAGAAACATCAAATAATCCAACAATCCACCCTTGCCAGTAAGTGCTAGGAGCACCAAATATTCCTTATGTGAGGACAGCAATATTCCATAGACTTAGGAACATTCATAAGTTAATGATATATAAACATTTAAAATGTTTGAAATATTTATTTTATTCATTGTAGTAAGAATTAGTAACTTGCACATGTATTTTATGTTCACAAACCATTCTTAAAACCATGACTGCAATAGAAATGAGAAGCACAATACTTAAGATACTATATTTACATGTAGTATGAGTATTTAATTGTAATTCATCCAGGACTAGGGCAATAATCATACCTTTTAAACCTTGCGCAGTATACTCCATTAATAAACAATTCACATAGTTCTCAGAAGTGGTACCATTAGGAAGTAACACACTCGGCAAAAGACAGTCTTATCTTTAAGTTTGTGTTTGGTTTTTTTTTAATTACTAATAAAGATATATTTTCCTGCTGAGTATGCTATGGTGGTAGCTGGACATTTCACCCTCTTTACACAACACTACAGGGAAATATTAACAATGCCTTTGCACTTAACACTAGAGAAAACTAAGAATTTAGAAAATTTAATGGTTAATACTTGGTGTGCTGAACCCAGCAGGAGATAAATACACAAATGTAAGAGAGAGAACAACTGCCTAGAGTCTAATGGGAATTAGTTAGGGCTACAGTAAGTGAGAGTCCAAAAAAAAAAAAAACAGATTATATTGTATGGTTGCAAAATCATCTATAAGACTTGATGGTAGTCTTCAATAAATGCGATTCCTGAGCTAGAAAAGCTGGGCAAGTTTGCACAGTACTTAAGGAAATATGTATAAAGGGTGCACAGACACCAGCTCATAGCAACAAGAATTATCTTGAAAATCTTACCTATTAGAAATGGCTGAAGGAGTGCTGTTTAATTTAGAGAAGGAAATACTGAAGGGAAATGTGTTTATGATGATGATAGATAGATAGATAGATTAGGTAGATATAGATAGATGATAGAGATAGATAGATAGATAGATAGATAGATAGATAGATAGATAGATAGATAGATAGATAGATAGATAGATAGATAGATAGATAGATAGATAGATAGATAGATAGATAGATAGATAGATAGATAGATAGATAGATAGATAGATAGATAGATAGATAGATAGATAGATAGATAGATAGATAGATAGATAGATAGATAGATAGATAGATAGATAGATAGATAGATAGATAGATAGATAGATAGATAGATAGATAGATAGATAGATAGATAGATAGATAGATAGATAGATAGATAGATAGATAGATAGATAGATAGATAGATAGATAGATAGATAGATAGATAGATAGATAGATAGATAGATAGATAGATAGATAGATAGATAGATAGATAGATAGATAGATAGATAGATAGATAGATAGATAGATAGATAGATAGATAGATAGATAGATAGATAGATAGATAGATAGATAGATAGATAGATAGATAGATAGATAGATAGATAGATAGATAGATAGATAGATAGATAGATAGATAGATAGATAGATAGATAGATAGATAGATAGATAGATAGATAGATAGATAGATAGATAGATAGATAGATAGATAGATAGATAGATAGATAGATAGATAGATAGATAGATAATGAACCTAAGCCTGCAGCTAGAGAGATGCACTTTAGATGCTGGGAGAAACTTTGCAAGAGTTAGGATGCTGTAATTCTACAATGTGGTGTCCAGAGAGCTTGTGGACTCATTAAAAAGATTTTAGTCGGTTAAACAGACAGCTTTAAGGTACAACATTGTTGACCTTGCCTAAAGCAGATAACCTCTCCAAGCCCTTTTCATCACACTTTCTTGTGTTTTCTGATAATTCCACATGTAAGTTTAATATTGTTTCACAGGCTGGGTTCTTGCAATATTTTTCTTTCAGGGAAAAAATTGCACAAAAATAGTAATATTTCTAAACTGGCTCACCTGATTTGTGTTTGATCTTTTAGCTATCACTGTACTAGTAAATAAAATTAGACAAATAATTTGCAGACAGTGAGGGAAAATAGCATATATGATCAGCAGGTATCTTTACAGTTAAATTCTCTGACTTTCTCAAAAAAGACCTCTGTACATGTGAAAACTATTGGCCCTTGGGGCTCCTAGAAACAACTCCATCCAGTACTGGTCAGCACCGGTCAGCTCTGCATCAGGGACATGCCAGCAGTAAGAGCACAGAACAGGACAGTGCGCAAGCCACAGCATGGCTTTGGTCTGCATATTTGGAAAGGTTTAAGTCCACCTGGTTTAAAATTTGAAACCTGGGAAATGTTTCCAAGTCACTGGAGATTATCAGGAGGAAATCTCAAGTGCTGTAGTTAGTGTATAAAGTCCAGACCTACAAAAAGTCTCCAGGGTTATATAACAGCTTTAACCATATTACATTAGACAGTATGATGAGAAATGTGCTTCTCTTCAGCAGTTTAACAGACTTAAGAAATGTAAAAAGATTGTTTAAAATAGTATTTTCTTGCCCATCAACCAGACTTTCCCAATTGAAACTGCAGCTTGCAGGGGCTGGACTAGCTTACAGAGTTCCTGCTTTTCTTTATTCTACTTGTGCATCAAGCACACAACACATGCTGTTATAGTAAGAAAGGATGCAGAGATTTCTGAAGTTTCTTTCAAATTATTCCAAGGAACCTGACCTAATTTTTCAAAACCTCATACAAACCTTAAAAGGATTTTTTTTTTTTAACCTCAAAGCTACAACTCTGCACATGAATGACACAAGCCTTTCTTTATACATTCAAATTACTCAGTTAAATGTTTGCTGCTATATTAATTTTTGACTTTTAAACACTCGAAGGTGTCAGTGACTCAATATTTTTTATTGCTTTAAAGTAGTTTTCTTTGCTGACCAAAAGAATCATGAGCTTAGTAACAAAGAAAAAATTCAATGTAAAAAATTATATGCTGAAAGTGTATACAAGTCTGCTTAAAGAATATAGAAATTAAACCCTATAATTTACTTAATTTACTGTAAAGTTTTTAATGGACTACATTTTGATGAAGTTAAACTCTCAAGGAATATACTTGTTTTCTCTTGGCATGTTCCCTTCTGTTTTCATCAGTGAAATATTTTTGTTATTGTTTGTCATTGAAATTCATCTTCTGACAGGATATAATAAGAAGATGAGCTATATAGAATTCTATTAGCATTTGGGAAAAAGTTTATGTCTATAAAGCACTGAGTTTATCAGTGACAGTACTATTGTCATAATCATAGCTTAGGTGACTATTCCCTTACATACTTTTTCATTGGAGTACCATTGATTAGTGGCTGAAACAGCTTATTCTTGTTCTATGTAAGTAAAATCCTTTAATTTCAAAACAATATTGCGCTGTTGGCAAAGAGATTCTTTCATTTTTTTGCTAATGAATACATTTTCATTCAAAGTCTGTTAGAGACATTTTTTTTTTACCTTTTGTGATGAAAATAGGCCACCAAGCACAACTACAATAGAAGGGGTTTATTTTTTAAATAAATAGATCTGAGCTAAGACTGCAAGTTTCAGGTGTCATTGAACCAGCAACTGTTACTTGCTTCTCTGAACATGAATATATGCCCTAGAAAAAAACTATATCAAGAGAAAAGCAATAAAATATTTTGCTAAAAGTCTCAAAAAAAAAAAAAAAAACCTTTCAGGTTAGTATTTGCTTTAAAAATTAAACTAAGGCAAATTTTGAGAGATTAATGGAATTATAGTTGTTTAAAAAAATCAACAGTTTTTAAGCAGCTGCTAACTACATTCATGCATTGGTTTAATTCTGACAAAATAGAAAATAAAGCACTTTGCTCTATATTCACAGAAATATATAGCAAATTAACTCCTGGAATCTGTGTTTTCCAAAAAGTTAGCAAATAAGAAAAAAATTTCAAATTAAATCTCTAAATAAATAGATTAATACAAATTCTTCAAATCATGAAAGTGACAATAAACTGTAAAGAGTTTAAAAACAGTGTAAAAAGATTGTACATGGAAAAAAAAAAGTTTAATTTCCTGGTGGTTTTGGAACTTAAAGTAGAGAAATTCTTTTATATTGAAATGGTCTTCCAAGACATGACTGCTGCTTCTGCTGAGTTGTGAACAAATAGAGAATTTTCAAGTATCCTTGGAAAAGTTCTGAGTTATGGACATGAAGTAGTAAGGTGATAAGCATCTTCCAGTCTACCAAAAATATTTTGTTTACTCTTCAGTGAGACATTGTCAAAGTATAAGTATATTCAGCTAAGGAAGGTTAGCAGAAAGCACGCGTGAATACTCAGTACCTTGTAGAAACAAATCTTAGGGTTTTTTGCCATTCCCCTGTTTTTGGGACCATAGTAAAACGTTTGTTTTGTTTTTCAACAGGGAGCTTTAAACAGAAATAAATAGATGCATAAAAGTTCTTTAAATCAATTTAACATTATAATTGGGGATTTGAATCTTGGAAGATAAATGCTTAATAATTCAGGGAAAAAGAATCAGTGGAAGAATGAGTGTATAGCAAATCATAGTATGTGCAAATAGGAAACAATTTATTAGTTCAAGGAGACAAGTAAATTAAAGCTCCAATTATTATGTTTGCAGAATTCCTTGGTGAGTAGTTATTCTCATTGTTAGACAACCCACAATAATTTAGCTCTGCAGAGTAAGTTTTCTAAGTCACTTGTGGGAATTTAACCATAACACTAAATAAGGCTAATGGGAGCCTTACAACTGATCTCTCTCTCTTCAATAGCATGTTAAAGGTATTTACTTCTGAGAAAGGTTTTAAAGTTTTTTAGACCAAGTCTTCAGAGTGAGTGGATGGTAATGTAAGGATGCCAGTCTACCCTTTGTCACATATTCACACATTGACAGAGAATGGTGATTTATTTATCCATCTGCTTTCTCTCAGCTTCAGTCAAAGGGAAAGTTCACATTACCTTCTCTGGAAATAAACATGCCTCTTCCCATTATGCTTCCAGCTCTACCTAAAATTTTAAAAATTGAACAACTTTTTTAATAAACACATCTCATGTTACTTAGGCAAAAAACTTCAGAAGATTGGCGCTTCCAAGAGATTCCTCATCATGTCAGCAGTGATAACAAAATTTTTATAAAAAGTGTTTTTAAAACAAACCCAGAGTATTTCTTCCATACACACAAATCCCAGAATGATTTATTCTTCAGGATAAAAACACTTTTATCAGCCATGATAAAAAAAAAAAATCACAGAAATATTTGAATTCATTTTAGAGAAAACAAAAGCACAGCAGAAGTCCTCAATATTAGAAGAAATAAAATTATAAGATTCCAATACACTTTCTATGTATACTGCACAGAGATATATAAAGCAAGAAGATTCAGAAAGTCCTCAATATTCAGCAGCATGTGAAGTCTTGAAAATAAAAGGAATGCCATCACTTCCTATTGTTGCACATTAAGGCCATGTTTCCTATCCTTTTTCATTAAGGAGTCTAAGTTTGTCATACAGGTCATATCAACCATGTTATTCCCATAAGAATGAGAGAATGTGGCCATATTTATCTTAGTTCAGTTCAGAAGTAAACAGCAAAAAACCCCTCAAACAATCTGAAACCTAAAATAAAAATAAAAAAGAAATGGAAATTCCATCAAGCAAAATATTAATATTCATATCATTGGCTGTTCTGTTTTTCTTATGACTTTGCTTCCAGCCAAAGCAAGCCTCAGAGCAAACTGCAATTTCTAATCTGTATGTCCATCTGGAATACATCTATCAAGTAACACACTTTGCCATTTTTCTTCACTTTTGCCAAGTGGACCTATGTTGTTCCCCCCTCTGAGGGGTACCTGTACATCTGCTTTCTCTAAGAGAACATGTCCAAAATCAGCCCTTTTGAACATGCTTGTCAAAAGTTGTACTTCACACAGAGCTCAAGAAAGCTGCAAGGGAGGCCCATCATGCGCATTTCTTTTCCTTACACCTTACACTTTGACAGCTTTTGACAGTTACCCCCAGCACAGCTGAACCTGGTTTTGCTGGAAGACCCATGCCATGCTGTGTTGCTTTCTAATAGAGAGCTCATCATCCATTCATCCCAAAACATTCCCACATAGATAGAATTTGTAAGAAACACATACTGAAATAATAAAATTAAAAATTTTTAAAAAGTTGTTTTTGTTTCTCCCTTTTATATCTAGCTTTGGAAATTTAAGGCTAATTAGGGTTTGGAGACTACACAAGGATTATACCCATACACAACATGAGCTTATTTTTCTTTTCTTCCCATAAAAAAAACCTGACAATTCTTTGATAGCTCTCTTACGGTCCATTTATCCTTTCTCCTCCTCTTGCACAAATACTCAAACACACAGAGCCTGGTTTGAATTACCTCAATGCATTGAGAAAAGCAAATGGTGAATGGTGGAGAGCTCAATGCATATAACTTGCCCATTATTTTCAGTAATGGATATTTACAAAAACACAGAGACAGCAGCTTTACCAACAATATAAATGCTTAGAATGTAATCTACTCTTCCATCTTCTAATGAAACATATTTGATTTATAAAATTGCTAAAGTGTTCCCAGCAATGATCTTCAGAGAGAATGAGATTCCTGTTCACAACCAGAAACAAGTATTACAGGGGACTCCTGACTGAGTGGAGTAAGGTGATAGTGTGTGTCTTGTAGCCACCAAACCATATATTTTTCACTGCATTTGTATTTTCCTAACTGCAAAGCAATGGACTAAGTGAGGCACATAAATATTCCTATTAGAATTTCCATAGAGAAACACATAAAAAATGAGGGATCAAGTGGTCACAAATCAATACTCCCAGAGACAAACAATTGCTGTAGAGGTGCATATTGTATTAATGAAGAGTGAATATTGATTTAGTTAATAGCACGGTTCCAGTAAACTTTCATAAGCATCAGTGACCCTGGTTTGTGAACTCTTCCATGAGGGCAGATCCCATTATCTCTACTGATTCCTGTTCATTAATAGAGAGCTTTTCCATAAAAAGTACTTTCAAGGAGTAAGGACAACGAACAACAGAAAAGTTTTGAATAATTACAGTGTGAGCTTTTATCAAACCATTAAGCTTTACTTCTCCTCACAGCTTCTGGGAATCTACAAATCTCAACCTATTCAAAGTCCAACCCTGAATTTGCAAGAAAAACATACTGATATTTCAGATATTTCACTGAAAATTCTTTGGAAGCTGATTGCTTTTTTCTGCTTGCATAGTCATAGTTCATAACTTCACCTTTTCAAGACAGTCTGTATTCTATTTCACACATCATTTGAATTCATAAAAAAAGTAAAATAGACTAGAAATAGTGAAGATTTGGACTTTATTATCATGGGTTTTCTTCCTCTTGCATGAAACTGAGTAGTCCCTTAAAATTCCTTCAAGTATACTGAGAAAGGAAAGAAAGGCTGCAGTATTCATATCTTTATAAATATTGCTAAAATACAGTAGTTTTTGGATCATTCATATTAAAACAATTTTGTCCATGAAGTCTTTTAAATAAAGCCAGCTGAGTGAAGAGAAGTCAAATATAGATGTCAACATCACAGTCCAACTATTCTGTTAAGAATACCTGTAACATATTAATTAATAAAAATCAGAATTTTAAAAAAAATCTATTTTATGCTGACTTTTGATAATAAAAAAGATTT
>VWZN01020898.1:2321-49709 GCA_013396955.1 Regulus satrapa | reverse complement strand
TTTTTTTACATTTCCTCCTTGATATTTCTCCTCTTACAAAAATTACCTTGTTCAGATATCCCTAACTGTGTATTTTCTAGCATTGCTGTAGATTGCGACCAGAGAGGCAGCTGGAAACAAGGTCTCACTCCAGGTTTGATCTTGGCAGCATGGCAAAGAACAAGATGTAAGATTATAAATTTGCAGGAGGAAAGTTGCAAGTATCATTCAATACCTAGAAGACAGAAATAATTTTCTCCCTTCACTTTTTTCCACTCTTTGCATTATATACCTTCAGCAACACATTCAGTCCACTGAAGATTTTTTTCTTCCAGAGAAAGGGAAGAAAAAACCTCTGCCTACAATACTATCTCAAATACCATAATAATAGGTTTCTTTGATAAACAGCATTGCCATGCAAAGAGCTGGCACCACTAAACCAATGAGAATTAGAAACGCTATTGAAAGGACAGCCTTGTTCTACAATCTGTGCTTCAAAGCAGAAGATTTAGGCATGTGACTAAACATCATTTGCAAAGGGAGTAAGTAGAGGAAGTTGAACCTACTGAGTTAGACAAGCTACCACAATCTTGGTTAACCCTTTAATAATAGTTTTAGCAAGAGAGACATACTAGCAGCTTGTACACTCTATTTTGTTTCCTATTGACAGGACTGCAATGATTTCAGTCACATATCTAGGTATTTGTATTGGGTTTGTATGGCCAAGCTTTGGTAGCAGGGGAAGATTACAAGAGTGGCTTCTGTGAGAAGAAAACGCAACATAGCATTATAATTCATGGATTCATCACCATCTTTCAGTACCTTATCAGAAAGGAGGATGCAGCTGGAACACACAGAAATGATGAACATTGCTGGTCTGAAATTTCCACTGGGACAAACTCACCTCCAGAAACCATTTGAAAAACACACTCCAGCATCATCTGATCTAAAGCTACCTAAGCAGTCCATAAATATTTCCTATTCTTGGCTGCATCCTGAGGAGCTGTCTGTGATTTTACAGCCTTGCTTTACTCTTCAAGTTCAAACATAGTTCAATGCCTAATGGACATTATCTCTGGAACAGCTACCTTCACACATTATCTTTTCATCAGTTTCTCCCAGATAAGTTCCACAGAGATTAAATTTACACTCATCAATTGTTGTAGACCATTAAAATCTTTGGTCATTAACTTATTGCCTCCAGAGATTCTATTGAACTGTTTTTCAAGCGCTGGAACTTACCCTCCAGGCCTGTAAAACCAGAAGCCCCTACTGAGGATAGAACACTGCCAGACAGTGAAGGTTTCAGCTGTTTAACTTATTGCCTCAGCTGACGGTGCTTGCCACTAGGCATTCTGATTAGGTCAAGTAAGCAAGAAATCAGAGCCAGATAACCTAACTCAAGAATAAACCCTTCACTTTTCTTTAGCAGAAAGAAAAGGTCTGAGCCCTGTGATAATGGGATCCTTCAGTTATTTTTTGCTGTTACTTTTCCACTTGTTTATCAAGAAATTACTCTTTAGTTTGAAAGTAGTTCTGGGAAGAATAAACATCTTCTATTAGAACAACAAACATGGAGGAAAATAGACAAGATTTTGGACACAGGAGTCCCTCAGTGTTCATCAGATCTGAAAAGTGGAAAAAAATAAAAAAGAGTTAGTATTCCAAGCAAAATTAAATTATGTCAATCAAATAAATTACTTGATCAAAACCAGAGAGGTAAGAGGCTGTTAGTTCATATGATTAGAGGCAGGAAAGGTGTTTTAGCATCAGTATTAGAAGGACAGGCTTGCTGGAGAACTGTATAAGTCATCAAACCAATGTCTTTATCGTGTCAATTTTTGTAGCTATAAGTAGAGTTAAGAATATTTGTCTATGGGTTCATTTTTTGAAGGTGGTCTGTAGGACTCCTTTGGGGATCAGGAATGAGCAGTCAGAAGCAGAATGAAAAGTATTGTCCTACAGTTAAGTGGCTATTTCCATCCTTTACAAATTGTCTGGATGAGCTCATTTTAGCATACAGAACTCATTTAATTGCACCCATGTTGCATTCACAAGGACATTTGTTCCACCAAATGAAGTACACCACAGATTGGGTTGAATGAGTCTAGGACCTGTAGATTTCAATGCTTCTGTTTCGGTGAGTTTTACTTGAAGTAACTGCAGAGAGTGTTTGCATTGGTCTGGCCCTGTTTAGCTGCATTTCAGTTTTTTGGGCATATGTGAGTTTATTTCTGAATATTTGATTAATAAGGTTAAAATATGGTTAAAAAATTATGAAAGGAGTCATCATCTATGTAAGACAGAATCTGCTAGCAGTGTTTTCAGGTTTTGATGAATTGCTCTGTAGTCTGGAATGGGAGGTTCTTCCCAAAAGTACACACTTTACAAGGGTTTCTTGCACTTAGATAGGTAAAACTCTCTTTGGCAAACAAATATCTTGTACTTTATGTATCTTTTAAAGTCAAACTGGAAAATATTACTTTTGAATTTAAATTATTTACTTAGTAGAGTATTATTCTGGGTGATTTAGGAAATAATAAAAAAATACTGATAAGGAATTTTAAAAGCAGTAAAACCTGGTTTTAGAGTGATTGAAAGTTAAACTAATTCCATTAGGGAGATCCTATAGAAAACATTGTGTATCTGTTAAGCTTAGTTTCTGCTAGTAGAGAAACCAAGTTTCTGCTTGACAAAGTAGAGTTATTAGCAGGCTAATGAGGGACTATAACAGTCTTTACACCTTACCAGAGTATAATAGCTTCCCAAATGTTTTCTGTGCATTAGCATTTAGTAGGAAGAAACAACTGGATATTAATGGGAAATAAATCCGATAATCACGGAGAGGAACCTTTCAAATGATCATGGCAAATTGGGAGTGTTCAAAGGAAGTTAATGGTAATCTTAATGCTTAGCTTAATCATGAGCAAAAATTGAAATTGGAGAGGTAGAAAAAATTATAAAAATAGTAAACATGATTTTTTATATGCTCCGTTTTCCAGTCTGTTGAAATCAATCTATCCTACAATGAGTATTTACAATTATGTGGGGTTTATACCTAAGAAGTCACCTAAATCCAAAATGTATTAAACTAATCTCAGTGACTTTTATAACACAAAAGTGATACAAATGTGTGAAGCTAATTACAGACAGGGTTTAAGAGTAGTTGCTTTCATATCATGAAACCTAAAATTTCAACAAATCATGCCATACAACAAAAAAATAGCCACAAAAACAAATATCCTCCCACAAAACCAGGCCAAAAAAAAAAAAAAAAAAAAAAAAAAAAAAAAAAAAACAAAAAAAAAAACAAAACCACAAAACCACAAAACCACAAAACAACTGGTGAATGATTTCATCTTTGCTTTGCTTCTGTGTGCAGTTTCAGTTTTGCCTATTAATCTGTCTGTCTTTGGTAAGTTTTCTCACTGTTATCCTTCTGATTCCCTCCCCCATCCTGCTGGAGAGGGGAGTGAGTGAGCAGCTGTGAGGGGCTCAAATGCCTGTCAAGGTTTACCCAAAACACAACATCAACAGAAACAGGCAAAAGAGATGTTCCTCAGTGGTTAGGGAACGCAATCAGATGGCAGGGTAATGGAAGCAATTACTTAAATCTTCTAACTGAGTATTGAGGTTATCTATACTATGCTAAGACAGGCAGATGCCCTCAAAGTGCATTCAGAGCAGAGAGCTGCCTGAGGGACAATTTACATGGGTGTTTCCAAACAGGTCTGAGCTATACGTAGTTAGCTCTATATATGTATCAAGGGAATAACATGACTTCTAAATTTGTACAAAAAATAATTTAAAGCTTTATAAAACACTAGGATACTAAGCTAATCTTACTAAAATCTTGAGAATGAGGGGTATTTTATAAGTCCTGTGGCATTACAGGCAAAAAAACATTTCTCTTTGTGCTAATTTGTCTTCTGTTTTGGTTGAGGTCCTGAAGTCTGTGAACTTTGCATGCAATGTGCTGTCCTTTCAAGACCAAAACAATTATTTCAATCCTGTGGAAAGAATGAGGATGTTAAGAGTATGTTTCATGTTCTGACGAGATATTTTCAAGTCAGAGAATATGAATTTAATATCTGACACTTGAGTACTCCTTAAAAATAAGGAGACTTAAATACTAGCTTGTGATGTCCTAAAACACAGGTAAATAGAAGTGCTCTTGGTAAACATGCTAAAACCTGTGTTTTATTTAACCATGTTAAATACCTNGTGTAAAGGCATTTCCATCACAGATATTACTTTCAACATTCAGAGGTTCATTAAAAATTGATCCAGCATTAATTTTTTTTATTATTTTGCATAAATAGTGAGAAAATACTAGCATGAAAAACAGGTTGTATTGAAGGTTCAAAGCTTTATGATGTTCAGCCAGTATTAACTGATGTCACACAGTGCCACTGTAGCTCATAGTTTATATGTTCTCTTTAAAGCCAGTACCCACTCAGGCACAGTGATTATCCTTTTCAACGACTGCACATTACAGAGCTCAGATATAAAGTTATTCTTCCCAATTTAATGCAGAACCTTGTGTCACATGTGACATTTTCAGGATGATAGTCCCACTTCAGGGTGGAAAAAAAGCCTCAAAACACATTACTTCATATCTATAGCTTTCATTCAATTGTGTAACTGAGCTGATGTGAATGAAAGCTTTTCTACTACTTACAAAAGAAGGATATTGACAGCTTTATGTGCACTTAGGCTCTCACCATTTTCTTTTTGCATGTTCCTGTGACTCCAGCCTGGAAAGCAACAAAATTTTTAGCATTTAGTACCTTCCAAGTAGCTATTTCTAGCCACATCTAGAACCTAGAACTTTCTTTTTAAAAAGAGATAGCAAGGATAAAAGCTTAAAGACCAGGGCTCTGACAGATATCCTGTGGGTAAGGGACATGACATGACTAACAATACATACAGGGAAAATTTCACCATCAAAAGAGGTAGCTACATCCCATAAAATGCCTGATGGGTGTGGTCTGTGGCTCACACTAACTTCTAAATGGCATTTGTGTATTATCTTTAAGACTACTAGTCAGCATCAGAAGAAAAACAATTACATCTTAGAGACAGCACAATAGCTGGGTCCTAGTCTGACACAGCTTGGTTCAATAGGATACTGACATGGATACCAGAGGACTCAGGACTACTGCACACACAGGAGAGTATGTGCTTTGCATCTTAATATCCAATTTATTCAGCAGGAGGATTTGTTGGAATGACATTTCCTTTGTTGTTAGTTGTTTTCTTGTTTTTGTTCTAACACAAAGCCAAAGGGTGTAAGATGCTCTCCATTTATGTTTCTGTTAATGAGTTGAATGAGAATAGGCAGTACTTTCATAAGCTTGAAGGAGGACCCCAGGATAGAAGGTGTTGCTTTCAGCTAGCAAGTGCATTAGAGAATGGCATTGGAATTCAGAATTAACCTGAAAAATTGGAGAACTGGCCTAAAAATCTAAGATACAATCTGATAAAGACAAGTGCTAGACATTACTGCTAGGAAGAAAAAAGGGTTCCACACCACTACACAAATGTGGTGTGGAAAATGACTGCAAAATGTTTTCTGTTTAGAAAAATATAAAGCCAAGATAAAGTGTATACTATTCTTTATGGGAAAAAAAGCCAAAACTGACAAATCCTAAATCTCTGGCTATTAATATGGAGATGCCTTTAAAAATTCATGATACGTGGTTGCTTAATGCTATTGCTCTCGTGTCATTAATTATCGGTGTGTGAATAGCTACTGCTGCCCTAGATAAAATGCAATTTTTTCCAGTGTTTAGGATTTAAAAGCAGCTTTAGAGTTCCCTGACTCAAACATTTAACCTAATTTATGGGTTGTGTTCAGAGAGGACTAAGACTAAGTTTCACTATGATGACTTGAAATTACTGTTAAAATTAAGTAAAGAATCAAATGTAACTACTAAACTAAACATATTTTGAAATATTTATTATGAATTTTAAAGTGAAGGGAATAAACAAGAAATAATTTAATCTGTGGCATATAATAAATCCCAAAATGTATCCTTCCTGAAGGCCTTTTCTAAACAAATGGGTTTTTTTAAGTCACAGAGGAACCAAAGTTGAAACTTTTATTTACTGAGTCAGAAGTAATTTATTAAAACTTTTTGTGCAGACACCTATTAAAAATACATAAATATTTCTAAAGGTTGGTTATACTGAGAGAAAACCAAAGCAGCCTAATGTAAAAGGGAAGAAAAAATCTCTATGTTTGGCCTGTACTGTTTGTTAATGAGATAAAATCACTTAAGAACAATCACAGCTGCCAAGCCAATGTAAAACATATTTTAAGTTCATGTAAAATTCTAAAATTTCTGTCAACATATTACCCAACTGCAAAAAAAAACAAAAAGAGACATAAACAAAAAAAAGCTTCCATAGACAAATTATTTGTGACTTTTACACATTGCTTCATGTTCTTTTCAAGCAGAAAGTCCCCTGTGCAAATTAACCTCTGTGCATTGCAGAACTTACCTATCATGTATCATTCAATATCAACACATTAAAAAAAAAGGGGACTGATAATACTGACCTTCCTTTACCAGAAAATCTCATCAGTATAGAATATGATAGGTCAGGAAGACCTTTTGGAAGTGCAAATATTGCTACCTCTTCAGGATGTATTTAACCCTATCAGTACCTCTTTACAATTAGAGAATCGCGGGACCATGTACCAATTTACTATTGCAGAGATAAAGTGGGTTTTTGCTAGTAAGTGGTGCAGATATCAGATATCAGAGTCCACAGAGAGATTATTATACTCAGAACATTGTAAATTAAATCTTACTACCCTTCAAAATACATAAAGAAAATAAAAGAAAGCAAGAACAAATACATTGACCTCTGGAGTTTTTGCCTCATGACCTTTCTTTAATCTGAGTAACAGTGCTATTTTACAGAACACAGCTGGAGGATATAGAGATGTGCATTCAGAGATGTGAGTATTTAGTAAAGGAGACATTAGTAACAGTCAAGAAGAGAATTGCTCAAACATTCTTCTTGATTTCTATCAAATTCAGTCTCTTTCCTACCCAGATGCACCTTAAGCAAGGGCAGGAACACAGTCACACTGAATTCTGGACTCAGAGGACTCTTTTTCCTGTTCAGAGTTCTACCTTTCTGTCTTTGTCACCCAGGGTTGCTGTCTTCCCATTTTTATCCAAACAGTCCAGCAATCACTGACCTTCATGTGGATTAGAATACAACATATATTAAGTCCTTCATACAATAACTTTCCCAGGACCCTGCCTTCTGAAATTCCCATCAGAGTGAGAGGACACTATGGCCAAATGCTCACCCAACTTCTCTTGCTGAGTATCCCTTCTCTATCAGCTTTTAATTTCTTCCAACTTACAGTCTCAGTAAACCTTCATACATACCACTCTGCTGCTGAAAATGTGCCGTTTGGAGTTTACTTCATACGTGCCAGCAAACCTGTATACCCACCTGGGCTTCCCACAGGATCATAGCCTCCTCTAGGTATCCATCAGCTCCAGAGTAGGATCCTCTTATATGGACCTCCAGGGGAGGAGCCTTCTTCACCACAGTCTTCCCACAGACTGCAGGAGAATGTCTTCTCTGGAGTCCATCATGCCTCTTCCCCTTCTTCTTCAATGACCTTGGTGCCTGCAGGGCTGTTTATCTCACCTATTTTTACTTTGCTTACTGCTGCCATGCAGCATTTTTCCCACCTTTTTTGAATGCATTGCCCCACAGGCACTATCACTGTTGCTGAAGGGCTTGGCCATCTAAGTGTTCATCTTGGAGCCAGCTGGCATTGGTTCTGTCAGACACAGGGGAATCTTCTAGTTTTTTGCAACAGAAGCCACCCCTTGCTAGCCACCTTGCTGCCAAAACCTTGCCTTACAAACCCATCACCCTGCTACACAAATATGCTGTACTTGCAAATGTGGCAAGGCAACATTTTCAGAACATTGCTCTGGGTTTAATTGTGGGGAGATCTGACTCAGTGAGTTCAGAAGTTGTACTTTCACACCCACATAAGCTTTCCAATTTTTTCTGACACAACTCAAATGTGTGCTTGTACTGGCCTTCTGTCATTAGTCAGTCCTGATTGTTGTCTCTAGCTCTTTAAGCTATAAGCTACTGAAATCGCTGTAATTCTGAAGTTCAAAATGCATGAACTCAGCAACAAATTGATTCAGTCTCTACAAAGTTTACACAAAAGAAGACTGTCGTGCCAGCAGGAAGCAGAAGGCTCCTGTGTATGTCTATAGTTTTGTATATACTGTACTGCACACTGTGCTGAAATGCTCCAGAAACAAAGCATATCAAGTCATAGAATCTCTTGAAGCAGAGACATGCCACAGAAGTACACTACAACCTCGTTCCAATATGATATTTTCTCCTGTCAACAAGAAGAGGGGAAATAGGGGTTTTTTTTGTAAAACTTTTTATCCCATCCCTCACAGTATCCTCTGTGAAGAAAATGTCCACTGTGCAGCTAGACACATACATAATCCAATGGGTATCTGGTTGTCTGAAGGACCAGGCTCAGAGAGTTGTGATAAATGGGGAAGTGTCAGGGTGGAAATCGGTCACTAGTGGGGTTTTCTAGGGCTCAGTTTTAGGGCTGCTTCTCCTCAATGTTTTTATCAATGACCTGGACCCAGGAGTGCGGCTCACACAGAGTAGATTTTTCCAAAAATGCTTAATTAGTAGGATCCATTGATTCCCTCAAGGCTAGAGATGTTTTATAGAGACATCTTGATAGATGTCACAGGCTGTATGAACTCTAAAAGGACAAATGTTAGATTCAGTACCTGGGATGGTGCAATCTGAGATCTATGTAGAGACTGGGGGATGGAATGCTGGAGCACAGCCTTGCAGAAAAGAATCTGGGGATTTTGTTTGATTCCAACTCAGTATGAGTCAACATTGGGCCCTGGTGATCAAAAGTGCCAACCATATCATGAGGTGTACTAAGCATCAGTGTAGTCTTGAATAAAAATTGGGGTTTCAATACTTTTTTTTTTTTTTTTTTTTTCAAGTATATAAAAACATTTGAATGTGTCCAAAAGAGGCTAACAAAGATGGTGGAAGAACTAGGGGGCTTCATTATGAGGGGCAGATGAGGACATTAAGTTTGCTCAGCTTAGAGGAAAGGTGACTGGAGGGTAACCTCCTCCACAATGCTGGAATGGAAAAGAAGGTGCTGCTTCTTTTTATTTGATTTCTGGTGGTAGGATGCAGCAGGGGGCTGAAAGCTGTGTCAGGGAAGGTTTGACAGGGATTTGGTATTGGAAAAATGTTCTTCATTGAGAGGAAATTTTCAAGCAGTGGAACAAAATCAAAAGAGGAGATGTCATGAGCTTGGGTCTGTGAGTATTCCAGAATGATTTGGACAATGTTTTTAGATCTATTATTTAATGTTTAGGCTGTGCTGTGTGAGACAGGATTTGGTGGAACTTGTGGGCTCCTTCCAGCTCAGGTTGTGCTATGATTCTACGACTCTCTGATTCTGCTCTCCTCAGGCAGTCATCAATAAATGTTTGATAAAGAGGAGTTAAGGTTATTTGCTCTCTCCCTCAGTATGCAACAACACACAAATTGGAAGGGCCACTTTCTCTCTTTGGGGCATTGAATAAAAGCCTGCTTTAGTGTTTATACACCCACACAGGACAGTTATAATTGCTGAGAAAAAAATCAAAACAAGAGATCATAGGAAGCAATGACAAGACTGTTTTCTTAAGAAATAGACACAATTTGAAACCTTGTATCCAAACATCACCATCTGTGCTGTTTCATCTGTGTTGCTGCTTAGCAGAGAAATCAAGAATTTTAGAGGAGCAAAGTAGAGGTTCTGCTGGCAGCAGAGAGGCGATATTGCTGTATCTCAGCCTTGGCATATCAACAGAGGATGATACTGCCACATTTATGGTTTTCAAGTAAGGGTATCTTGGGAGGTACACACATATAGCGGTAAATATCCACTGAACTGGAGACTCTGGTCCTCTGAAATGGCCATATCTGTTTCACCACATTACTTCCAGCCCTCCTTAATGATACCACTTAGCCCTCAATCAAAACAGAGTGGGGAGAAAGAGGCACCACAGATCAACAACTGTAACTGAAATATGTCTAAATACCATGCACCAAACCATGCAATACATAGCACCCAAAACATGCTAATATGTGGTAGGACTTAGACCAAGAATCACTCCATGAGTGTAACAAACCTCACAGGAAATAGGCATCCAGTGACTAAAATCCATGCAGAGAAATCTGACTCTTTACATTTAGCAACAGTTCTGGTGTTTTAAAATACAAGCACAAAGAAACACTTGAACATATGTATATGTAACTATATATACACCTATAGAATCATAGAATGGTTTGGGTTCCAAGGGGCCTTAAAATCACCTAGTTCCAACCCCCTGCTGTGGACAGGGAGGCCTTCCACTAGGCCTTGCTCAAAGCCTTGTCCAACCTGGTCTTGAACAGTCCCAGGGATGGGGCATCCACAACTTCTCTGGCAATCTGTGTCTCACCACCCTCAAGGTAAAGAATTTCTTCCTAACATTTAAAATAAACCTATCTCTCAGTTTTAATCAATTTCCTCTTCTCCTGACACCACATGCACTTGTAAACATCCTCTCTCCATCTTTCTTGTGGGTTCCCTTCAGGTGCTTGAAGGCCACAATTAAGTCACCCCTAAGACTTCTCTTCTTCAGGCTGAACAATTCCAATTACACATGGGATTATATATTATATATAATATATGACAATGTTAATAATAATAACAATATTTTCAACATCCAGAGCTGAAATTTAATTTAAAAAACCATGCATAAGACCTTATCTGTGCCCTATGTTGTAACCTAAGCCATTACAGCCAATTTGTGAACTCATACATTGTCAAGTTACAAGCAGACGCACAATCAAATAAGATTTAATTATTTGGAATTTTATAAAAACACTTGTTCTGAATTATTAATGTGTTCTGTTGTAGTGTGTACTGTCTACATTTCACACAGCAGAAAAATAAAATTCCTGTCAATTTAAAGAGTGTGGTTACTTCAAGAGTGAACTTAGGTCAGCTATCAACAGGCAACTTGAAGGATGGAAAATCCTTTTGGGCATGCATTTGTCTTTAAAAATATTTGCAATTTGTATTTAAGTGGTGACAAGTTATGCACAGATGAGCAAGCAAAGCATCCCTCTCCTGCCCAGTGATACACAGGAAGATCACATGCACATTCCACAAAATATAGTGCATATCCATGCTCTTAGAGTCTTTCAACTGTCCCAGAATACAAAGCTGTCTCCAGAGAAGAGCCTTGTGTTGTTTTATTTTTCTCCTGTGTCTATAATGCTTCTGTCTGCAGAACTGCAGCTGGCCACTTTACTAAGATTAAGAACACAGCCTCCAATAAATAAAAGCATTAAATTGAATGTTTCTGACGTTTAATCCATGCATGGTTTGCAACACTCAAGTCTTCTATCACACACAATGCACTCACCTAGTCACACACCCCCATCAGCAATGGATAATCCTTTCAAACAGTCCATGCTACAGCACAATAACGGAGAAAATGATCCCATGCTTTCAGGAACATGGCAGGATTCCCACTCAGAGCCTGTTGACCTTTGCCCCGGCTTCAGTGACATGCTTTTGTTCATGTGACTTTTAAAGGCTAATTTGTCATTCCAAAGAAGATCATGCTGCTTTCTGTAAATGTACAGGCTTAGAAATGCTGCTCTGCTTATGCTTGAATCTTTTACAAGCAGCTTGCATTAAGCATTTCAGGGGTTTTGCTATCATACCTTAATTTGGTTTATTCTTCTCTATGAGAAGTATATGCTTCTTATTAGTGAATAAATTAAACTAAGAAGCTGCTTAAAATTTTAAAAAAAGATTACAACCTATGTAATCTCTTGCTTTCATCTGACTTTCCTTTTACTCTCTGCTTTCAGAAATAGACTGATTTATGTGCATCATAGAAGATTCAAAATCATATTTACTTCCTGTAATGAGCTAAAATTTCATATGTAAGACTGCACTAAAATGAGGCTTTAGGGAGTGGTTTTTGTTGCTTTTGTTTTGGCCTTTCCTTTTTTGTTATTTCTCTTTTCTGTTATCACAACCTGGGAAAATTCAGTAAGCAACACAAGTTAACAGACTGCATTATTTTAAACAAAAGTCTAGCATGCATTTTATTCCTTGTTTTGAAGGATACTAACTTGTGATATTTGGAGCACTCCCTGTCTGTAATATGTGATCTCTATTAAAAATGTGTTGTCAGAAATATGGCACCTGTCAGATGGCCCTAGGTCATTCAGTGGTATTTTACATATGGCTGCTTAAAAATGTGGCACAACTTTTAATAAGAATATCTGAAAACAGGCACAGTATGTATCCAAAACCTTAATGAACAGTTTGTTTTAAAAAATGCTCACTGGCAATATAATAATTTATCAACTCTATAGTGAATCCAAACCCATCAGATGTGCAACTGCCTGGATATTTGATTCTCACAGCTGCAGTAGAGATGTTTTTTGTTTCTTGGAGAATTTTGCTGTTTCCCATCTGGAAGGTCTTGATACATCTCATTATATATACACTTCATAAGTGGTAGTTTTCTGCTGCCTAAAGAAGCTAAATGGTCTGATCGACTGAGTATGAGGTCAAAAGCCAGAGCTCCCAAGCTCCAATATTGGCTCTGAAACCATCTCACTATGTGTTTTGGGTTCAACAGATGCCATTTTCCCTAAATGAAGGTAGTATGTTTTAAGAACCACAAAGAGAGCAGCAAGGGATAATTATTATTTACTGTGTTTTGAAAACACAGAGCAGCAAAACTATCCACCAAACGAGGCATGAGTTGCTGAGGTTTTCAGAGTTTTCCTCTCATTACTATGAGACAGATTTCACTGGAGACTGTGCCATCAGCAGAAGAAAAACCAGTTGCCAAGGGAAGATGCATGTACAATCTGTAGGCTGAGGGCCAGACTGAGGAAAGCTGTTTTCTTTTCTAATCAGGGTGGAGACAACTGGTAATTGCAGGAGCCTGAGGGGAGAGCTGCCCAAGAGGCTATGCCTGACCACTGCCTCATTCAGCACTGTCTCCAGCTGGCAGCTGAGAGCTACCTAGGGACAGCAGGCAGTCCTGGCGCAGCAGGGAGGCCAGGATGGGGCAGGAGCCAGGAGCCACTGTGAGCAGGAGGCTGCAGCTGGGTGACCCCCACTGAAGCACAGAGCATCGGCCACAAACACTGCCATGGGCAGCCAGGCATCAGCATGGCCAGGAGCAGCTCGAGGCAGCCTTGCCAGCTGCCATACAGACATCTGCTCCTCACTCCCGCCAGTGTCAGGAAGGTGCCAATCTGTATGAAGAGCTGGTTTATCCACCCAAAATCCCCAGATTGTTTTGGATCTATGTCAGAGTCAGACCAAACCTGAGCTCAGCCCCTTTTGGTTTGCTCCTCTCTTCTTGGTGAGACAGCAAGCTTCACCTTTACTGGATAAATACACCCATTCCATGCCTCTCATAAGCTCCCAGGCATGATGTGTGTTGTTAATACTCTATCCAAGCTAGGTGGTAAATGTGGTGCTCAGGAATGTGCATAAGGACATGCTCTGGAGGCGGATTTGACAGTATTGGGTTAATGGTTGGACTCCAAAATTGCAGAGGGCTATTCCAAAGTTAATTATTCTATAATTCTAGGTGGCCAGGTAGGGGTAGAATCCAGGTTCCAGCAGGTGAATTTTAATTTATAGCATGGCTCTCAGGCTTTCACTGTATGGCCAGATGGGCAGATATTTTGGGGGTAGAGAGGATATTCTTTCAGTCACAAGTAGAGATATAGTTGAAGTTTATCTAGACCAGAGACGGTTTGCAAAGATTTCACAAATTAATGAAAAGCAGCGATAGAAAAAGCAGACTTTTCTGGACACAGCTGTAAATGTTGGATCTTCTGAGCTCATTAATGAGATCCTAGGGCTTAGCCCCTACTCCTCAGGACTGATGACTTATTCCAGGCAGCTTTGTGGGAATGCTTTTCTGTGACATTTCCAATTAAAAGCCATGGAAATAAAACATATTGGTTTTCTCTCCCTCCCTGCAGTGTTTTCCAATCAGAAACACTCAAACTATTTCACTATCTAGGTATGTGTTTGGTAGCTGATGAAGAAAACACCAATCAAAAGCACTGAAAAATAGCAGGAGGCAACAGTATTAACTTTAAAAGCTATTAGAAATCTATCAGGACTTCAGCAGGGTCTGATGTAATGGAAGGCAGTCTATTAAATATAAAAATCAATTAAACAAGAACTTCAGAGCTCCAGTACTCCACCACAAAAAGGTTAAGGCAAAAGAGACAACGTCAGCTATGACCCCTGTCACAGTCTCATAATCTGAGGGTTTGTCTCTAACAACTGTGATCACGCAGATAGATCAATGAAAAGGACAATTAGGCAGGTGTTTGCAAGAACTTACTTTCAGAAAAAAGTGAAGGTAGTTACCATCAGATCAGGCAGCCTGGTCTGGTGTTTGGGGACAGTGCCTCAGTGTTATTTGGAGATGACTTTAACAACTCCTTTAAAGTGCAATGCCACCGATTATGGGGAAAAGAACCCAACAACACCAAAAACCCAAGACACCACCCTCCAACCCCAAACATTTACTAACACCAAAGAAAAGCTTAGGGAAAAATTTCATCTCGAGCACTCCTTAAGCACTAACAATATACCAATATATTTCCTTCTCATGGAGATCACTTCCTATTAGCACTTAAAAATGTGCTAGATATATGTAAAAATGTCAGTATATAAGGTCATAATGACTTGTTTCCTAAATCTTAACACTCATGCAAAATGTATGTGAAAAATTTCTTCCTCCGTTCTAACTTTGTCTGAAAAGCTTAATTCCAGCAGCCAGCATAAGTAGAAAAAAATTCATATGACAAAAGGCAGAGGTCAAATTAATAAAGGGCCTGTTTCTACTTGCAGTCCCCTGACAGTTATACAATGCTTTTAAAAGTCTGGGATAGATGAAACTTAGATTTAGAAAATTAGAACGTTGTTCAATTCAAGCCACAGAACAGTTAAAAACACAGAAAGTTTTTTCAGAAATTCTAAGACAAAAAATCCTTATTTAGAAAAAAAAAAATACATTATTTTAAGAAAGAAACATAAATTTTGTCCTCTTATATTTTCCTGATTTTTTCTTACTCACTTCTTTTCATCTTTTCTGCCACTTGTACTGCACTTGTACACCTAGAAAAAATGTATAACATTTGCATATAGTAATTCCCTGGCCTCTGAAGAGAAGGGTTTAAATTTGCTTTAAAAGAATTCCAAAGCAAAATATGTAAAATTATATACTTGTTCCCTCCTGGTTTATATCACCAATTCTGGCACAATCCATTACTCCAAAGAGCTGACTGAGTGCAGATTTAGAGGAAGGAGTATCAGCACTGCAGGGGAGTCTGAATGTTGGGTTCAGGCTAATCGGTGAGTAACTTTATGGAGTCATGAAAGTCACCAATTTCATCTATCTGTTATAAACACAGAAAATTCTGAGTAGAGCGGAAAAAGCTCATCGCTGCATTTAGTCCTATTGTGGAAGATTTTACACTGTTAGGACCGCCTATGGTTAGGGGAGAAGAGGAGCCTAAAAGTGCCTGAGAAGGGCTTCCATGGAAAAGGCAGGGGTGAGAGAGAAAATATTTACATCACACTATTGCCCTCTAGTGTAAGCTGTTCCAGCCTTTGTGGTGTTTCCGAGTAATCAAAGGGAAAAATTCCGAAGTACGTATCTTTAAACCTTGAGAGAACCTNGGCGGGGGGGGCAGCGGGATTTTGGAAAAGTGCTGATAATATGCCATGCCTTCTCCCCGTGGAATTTTGGGAGAAAATATATTCTCCTTGGAAAACCATTGTTCCACAGACCTGCCATCTTCGAATTTATTTGCATCATATGGCATCAAATAAATTGACTCTTATAAGACAAGAAAAGACAGCAGAAGATAACAATTTCACCTTGATTTAGAGAGTAAAGAGAGAGCTTTTATTTTAAAGAAAATAGTATGCTTGTGGCCATTTGTTACATGTTTGAGATGAGGGTTTGTTTTTATTTTCACATAAGGTTATCTAAAAGTATTTAAAGAGTGTTCTCTAGATACCAGGATATGCAAAACTCTAGAATGATAAATCTGATTTTTTTTTTTTTCAGAACCATGTTCTCAAAATGTTTTATGTCCAGGGAAGAAATACTGCTGTAATTATAATAAATTTAAATTTTAACACATAAAAATATGTCTCAAGAAGTAATCATATTGCTAAGGTAATTTCCTACAAAAATCTTATGATTACTTCAACCTAAAATGAGAGACAGAGGTTGGAAATAATTGGTACATTTATGATAGGATGGAGAAACATAGAAAAAAAAAAAGACATTTCCCTTGCTAAAGGCTTGATTGTGCCCATTTAATCTTAAATATAATCTGTCATCTGGTTGCACCAATATAGGAGACCTGCAGATCCATTTCTATGAATTACTGCTTGTTCCCCCTGCAGCAGAACTCTCTGCTTTCCCTGCCAATATTAATATTTTTACTTTTCTGCTTCATCCCTGCTAAGTTGTCCAGTGCAGCAAGTAGGATTTATCAGTTTGCTCATAACTATTTGCAATCGGGACAGGCACATTTTTGTTTGCTATTGATGGACTATGTTTTCAGTGAAAACATTTAAGTACTAGAAAGTGTGATTTACCTTACTTTTAAAGAACTCTTGAAGAATCCAACCCTGCAGAGGCCTGTGCCTGAGCCGAAGGTGATGAGCCCATGTGTAGCCTTTCACACTGAAAACCTCTAAGGTCAAACAAGAGGATCCTTGAGCCTGGTCTTCAAATATCCATAACATCTTGAAGTTCCATTGTCTTCAGAGGAAGAAAAAATGGGAAGTAAACTGCTTCCCTTTTTGCCTTGCTCTTCTGCACCACTAAAAAACTCAGGCTTACTTTTGCTTCCAACTTTACTGCTTGTTGTGGTGTAACCCCTGCCAGCAGCCAAGCCCCACGCAGCCACTTGCTCACTCCCCACAGACAGATCAGGGACAGAATGGGATGGGTAAAAGCCAGAGAATCCAGGAGCTGAGATGAAGACACTTCTACAGGAAGAGCTAAAGCTACACACAAGCAAAGCAAAACCAGGAATTAATTCCCTACTTCCCATGGGCAGGCAGTGTTCATCTATCTCCAGAAGAACATGGTCCCACCACACGTGATGGTGATTTGGAAAGACAAATACCATCACTTTAAAAGTTCCCCCTCTTCCTCCTTTTCCTCCACACTTCATATACTGAGCAGATGTCATAGGGTCTGGAATATCCATTTGGTCAGTGTGGCTGACCTATCCTTACCATGTCTCCTTCAAGCCTCCCACACACCTGCAACTTCCTTGCCAGCATGGCAATATGGAACGCAGAAAAGGCCTTGGTTCTGTGTAAACCCTGCTCAGCAATAACAAAAAAAACTCTATATTATCAACCCAGTGTTCAACACAAATTCAAAATGTAGCCTCACACCAGCCACTGGGAAGGAAATTAACTGTATCCCAGCTGAAATCAGCACAGTCATCCAAACTTCAGTTCAGCCGTCCACAGCCAATTTCTGGAATCTGTTTAATCAGAGTCACTTAGGCACTGCAATGACGCTTAGTCTTCATTCTTTCAAATATTCTATTGTTAGCATAAATCAAGAGCAAAAGAACATTTGAAACCCTGAGGACTGCATATTGAATGTCAGACCTGTGTGATTTGATGAACTGGGATGAAAGAAATCCCTCAAATGCTAGAGTTTATCATGGGGTAACTGACAAACTCTTAGCTTAAGCACTGCTGGCATGGCATTATCATACTGACATCAATTGCCACGGCAGATAATGTATGTGAGTTTGACAAGTTCATTCTTTCAGAGAATCTGACTCGATAATTGTTATTTTACAAGGACTTACCTGTAGAAGAGATTAAAAATTAAGCAGACATGCTTTTCTCTCTCACACTCATCAGAGAGTACCCCAATGTACATTCAAGGATCACAGTGAATAGCATATACAGACATTAATTTATTCATTACTTGAATCCAGGAATAACACTTTTATTCTGATCTTGATCTCATTTGCCTGTTCTCCAGTAGTGTGAGATAACTATATTTACAAAGTAGCTACATTACTCTGACTCAAACAACTGCACTTTTGCTGTCTGCAAATTTCCATTGTCTATGGAAAGATGAGCTATGCTGGTGCTTATTGGAACAACAGAGAGTCAGACTCAGGAACTATTTATACAGACATGGTTTTTGATTTTGCCAGATAAAAAATGTTGCTTTGTCTGAACTGAACTACGGAGGAAAAAAAAATCGCAAGAAATCAAAAGGTCTGCATTCAAAAAGAATCACTAAACAATAAGAAAGAAATTTTACATAAGCAACCATATACACTGGACCTGAATTTGGATCCCAGTGTCCAGTTTCCCTTGTGTAATCGAATATCAGCCATTGATGTCCCAGCAGAGATAAGGGCTCTCAGATAAGTTATACCTGTAAAAAACCAGTTTACCTTAAAAGCTCTAGTCTAATTAGAATGAAAAATACCCCCAAAAAAACTAAAACAATAATGTTTTTCCAAATACTCTGTCCAATCATTTTCTTCTCTCTAGCAAGGTTCTCCCTTCAGAAGAAGGTGAACACTTCCAAATTGTGTCAAGAGAATCTATCCTAGGCTATTTTAGCTTTTGGGTCTCCTCCAGGGTCTGTCTGTAAAGTACTGGTTGGCATGTGCTTAAGTTATTCTAAGCAGCATGGTAGAAGCTTACAAGATATGGAGGACAGAGTGGCAGTGCACTGAGAAATGCCCTGTGCACTCACACCTTGTGATAAAGCCGTGATAGGGACTTCCCAGAAAACCTGGTTTTGTCAGACTTCTCCCAGGAAAATCATGTTCCCTCTCTTTAGAGTTCAGACTCAGGTGAAATAGGGAACTGCAGTATGAAACTTGACTTGAAACAAAAAAACCCAAACCACCAACTAACTGGTTTCATTTATTGCTAGCCTTACTGGCGTTTACACAGCAAGAAAATTTGAAAACAACATGTTTTATTTGGGTTTTTTTAGTGGGGAGAGACAAGGGTTGTTCTCTGCAGTAAAACTAAATTCAGAATTTTCAAATATATCACAAATCATAAATTCTGTGGCTTTCAACTGACTTTGCTTGCAAAAAAAGTAAAATGTTTAGCAGTGAAACAGCTGCAGTAGGGAACTCATTCAAAGGCAAAAGAGATGCTACATGACCAAAGAAGAGAATAGTGTTCTGATTCTTGATGTAAATAAGAAGACGAGGGAAAGAAGGAAATTTCAAGGTGATCCAGAAACAAACATTGTTTCTATTCAATTAAATTTCAAAGCTAAAATCCCAACCGAATTATTTTCCATATACTATGCTTTTTATGCCACAGTGCCATATGCTACAGTTCGAAGTACTGTCTTCCTCAGTCGTCTTTTAATTGGCTTGACCTATGGGAAAGATGGCAAGAAACCAAACTAATTATATCATTTCACCTCCTGCTCTATAAAGTCTGCTATAGAATGACATGTCAAATGAAAAAATAACAACAGTAGAGATGCAATTACAGTTTCATAACATATTTGTACATGCTGGACCTTGTTTATTGCAGTATCATCTTACAGATTTCTAAGGATTTTCTAGACTGATTTGATCTCAAAGTGCAAAAGTCCTTTTTTGGTGAGAGAAAAAACCAAAAACTCATAGCATTTATTCTCCATGGAACACTTTTTAAAGTAATAGCATTACTTGCAAAAAGAGCAGGCTCCAATCCAGAACAATTAGCTCATTTTCAATTAAAAATACATTCTGTATTTTTATGCCTTCTACTCAGCACTAGGACTCATCAGTGTAAACTCCATTTACACTTCTTTAGATCTAATATAATTTCTAAATGGAGGAACTGGAAGCTAATGTAAAAGAAAAAAAGTGATGTAGATATCAGATATGTAAGAAAGAATTATTTAAAGCCACAGTTGCACACCCCCCGCCCCCACCCCCCTCCCAACCCTTGCATCAGCAAAATAAGCAGCTGATTTCAACTAATGACATATCCATTGTACAGAGTGATGTTTGAAATGATGAAGAAAGGAAAGCTTGTGAATGCTATCCCTGGTGCATTTTGCACCCAGTGTGGAGCACATTAGCTACAAATGGGTAGTGTTTTAATGACTGCTTACACTGAAATTATAAAGTGTGATTGACATGCTTTTGACCACCTCAAAGGTAGTATTTCCCCACTCTTTGTTAAGGCAGTATTTCTCTCTCATTTCATTGACATTGGAAGATGTCAGGATAATTGACTTGAACATCAGTGACTTCAGACTGGGGAAATGAGCACCACTTTAAATCCTAAAGATTGAATCCTTGGAATGGATTTCTGAGAGATTTAATCAATGTTTTTTGACAAACAGCATACATAAATATTTGTTTATTTGTCACATCCCATCCATATATTGGTTTACAAGTACAAATGTGCACCCTCAAAATGCACTCAAGTATATGCCTACTTTCCAACAGATTTTAGAATACATTTCTATCAGTATCTTGGCTTTATAGATAAGAGAAAAGCCTACAAACAAGCCTACTTAAACAAAGGCATTCACAGAATAACTAGAGAGGCTTAATGAAACCACTGGGAAAGAATTATTTAACTGTCTCTACTAAACAGTTCAACTTAAATGACAGCCTGTAGATATCTATTTAATTTTGACAACAGAAACAAGCACCTCTTTAATAGTCAAAGAAAAGTCAAAATAGCCCCAACTATGGAATGAGAGTATATCAACAACAATATTGTGCAGAAAGGCTATGGGTGTCCTCCATGTGGTTTTCTGGAAATCCCAGCATTTTCATTTTCAGAAATGTGGAACATTAAGTTTTCAGTATTTCACAGGATTTTCACAGGACCCAGTCTCAAACTGAGCTCATATCTATTCGGCTAGTTTCATTTTTAAATTAATATCAAATTTTCTTTCTCATACACTAGTTGCCAAACTCAATATGAATCTTATCACAGGTTACAATGACACTGTGTTAAACTGTGTTATACTTATTTTAAGCTGTATATTCCAGGGGTTTGTCACAAATCATCTCTGATAACTGGACAGAGATGATTCCTGTAAATCAATCATAAAATGGTCCTGTATTGTTACACTTCTGTATGGGAAAAAGTTGAGAAAAATTGCTGTTACCAATGAATCATAAGGGACTTATATCTATTATTTTTTCGATTTGGGCAGTAGTTTACTCCTAAAGCACTTACAGAAAATAGATCTATCTGAACAAGCAAAAATAAAACAATAATTGAATAAACAGATACATTCTTTGCAAAGTATTTATCTTACTCTTCACTCTCTGAGAACACCTAATGCATATTGTGTAGAGATATCTTGCACTCTGCAGACAATAATCTGTAAAGTGCTCACTTGGGGCACAACTCTTGTCTGAAAACTTGTTCTGTGTTGTCTTTGAGCATCCTGCATAGTAAACCAGTCTCACAGATGAGTCTTCACCGTCAACCCTAATAAAGAAGATACAGGAGCTTTATTTGTCCAATAAATGTTTTTGTAAAATTTTAAAAACTCGGCTCAGCCATGACTGACTGAGCTTAAATCAAGACCTATTTACTTTTCGGCAGCTTATTTAGAGTCGTAATCATTTTAGGTCAAGATCACAGCAAGCAGGTACTAAAGACCTTTACGATATCAGAAACCTGACACTGGTGGAGCAACAGGGAGCAAACTTCTAAAGAACAAACAAGTTGTTTCCATGTAAGGACTTTCAGCAATTCAACATGCTCTAGTAATTCAGTCACAAGCTGTTATGTTATGTGCAAGAGTCCCTGGGTGAAATGGTGTAGTTTGGGTTATGAAGCAGTTCAGCCAGGATGATCATAATTGTTCCCTGCAGCTTTCAGATGTATTNGTTGCTCTTGACCTGAGATTACATCTTCTTTGGCAGAGCTGATATGATCTGACCAATCATTATGGTAATTTCCTAAACTAACTAACTAACTAAATAAATAAATAAATAAATAAATGATCAAAATTCCATAATCTTTAAAATAAATTTCAGAAAAATGAGTGGAAATGAGCAAATGCACTAAACTTGAATGTGAATTAAGAATTTTTATTTTTCTTTAGATTACAAAATCTTCTTCCATTTATACACCACAGCTCTTTAAAAAATCAAGAACTGACCTTAGAGGAGTCACCCACTGAAAGCTGCTTCACTGATCTGTCAAGGTATTAAAGTCCTTGGGACCAGTGTATACATAAAACACCATAGAGACAGCTTATTTTAATAAAAAAAGTACAATTTTTGGTCTGCAACATACAAATTTAAAAGGGGAGCACATGATGTTTGGGGAACAGCAATCTTCAAAATGCTATAGCCTGCCAAATTTTGATTTTCAATATGAAATTATAAGTTCCTTTTAGATCTTAAAATAATTACCAAACCAAAGATTTTCCCAACAAGTGAATGCTGAGTGCAAAACCAAGCACTACAATAGCAAAATTGTAGGAAACTCAGAGGATGTCTCCTGCCCCACTACAGTCTGCCCCTTGGGCTGCAGGGATATCTCTGCTCTGACAAGTCCCCCTCCTTCCTCACTGATCTCAGTGTCTGCAGAACTGTTTTTCTCACATTTTCTGAAATGTTACCACAGAAGTGCCCTCAGCTTCACTTATGCTCCGTTTTGGCAAGCAGCAGGTCTGTTTGGGACCCCACACCTGCACCCTGCACCACCCCCCATACCATTGCCAAAACATTGCCATGCAAACCTTCCAAGTAGAAACCTAAGTGAAGGAATGTCTTACTCAAAGTTACAAATTACATCTTTGGCTGAGGAAAAAAAAAAAAAATTGCAAACAGCTATCCAAAATGCTAGCCTACCAGTGCACAATCCTAATCCTAAACTGATGTTATATTGCTGCACTAAGGATAGCAGGGTATGAGTGCTTTCATCAGTTTTGTTCATGTCAAAGACATAGTACAGGACAGATCCTTGCTTCCCTAATGCGAATTCTAAATGGAAAGGTAACAATAGCTAAAAGAATTCTGTGAGTTTGAATGTCTCCCTAACCTCCTAGAATGATTTAAAAGATTGTTTTTTGGTTTGTTTGGTTTTTTTGGTTTTTTGTTTTTTTGGTTTTTTTTTAATGGGAGAGGCTTTCAGCCCTGTACCTTCATGCTGCATTTTATGAAACAAGCTTTTAATTTAGAGATGTATACTATTAGAGATCTTCAATCCACTTGCAAAACCAGATTGAAAAACAACTTTTCATCCAAGGGAAAAAGGGTTTTTATAAAAAAAAAAAAAAAAATTAAGGCCAGCATGTGTTTATTAATGGACATTTGAAAATGCAGACACCACAAAGCTGTAATTAAAATAATCTTCAAAAGTAAAATATTATCCTAGTGGAAAACAACTGGTAACCATTGCTCATAGTGAGAGGAGAAAGATAAAATATGGGATAAGAAGGGAAATAATGCTGTGCAAAAGATCCACTATATTTGCACTGAATCATATTTTTCATTTTTGCTTTCATCCAATAGTGTGTATACTAAAAGATGGTTGCCACTGAAATTTGATGTTCCAGTGAGTATGAGCAAACACAGAATGTGATCTGGATCATCATTTGTATTGGGAAAATTCTCAGCTGGAGTCCCACAGAACTACAAGATATTAAATAGATTTATTGCCTATCAGTTTTATACCAGAGGGAGAATATCTGCTTCTCACAGTGAAGAGATGTATTATAAAAAAAGTAACCGTGATACGACGAAATCATCATTCAGCCAAGCTAAAATAAATGATAAATCCCCTCTGTAGATGATTTTTATCTGGCTGCACCTGACAGCAAAAGTTTTCACAGGCTGCTATACCCACAGATTTTAAAAGGAGATTAGCTCTAAACAACATTACCTGGTATCAGTTTAACCCTCTCCATCCTCTTCCCAATTTTCCCAAGCCATTGAGTGAAACAGACACTTTTCTTGACTTTATAGGAAACTCAAAAGATAAGTCAGGCAAAACATAGAGAACACAAATTTCAATTACCATTTTACACCTTTAGCAAAGTAGAAGTGGGTACTGTCTCTGCTAGAATTTTCTGCCATTTTCTGGAAATCCACAGCCTTCAACAAAATTTGAAGGATTAAAAGGGTTCTGATGTTCCACACCATGTGAAAAATATCATTATTCATCATAATTCTGCAAGCAACAGAGACTTAGAGAAAGACCCTTATACACTCTGTGCTAATATAAAATCCAAGCACAAAAATAGATCTCTTATTTTACAAGTGAAATATAAAGGACATCCTCTATTAAACAAGCATTTACTGCATAGTAAAGGTATTACATTATGTCATAATAAAGCATTCAATAATTCAGCCCACTTTTTTTTCGCCAGGGTCTATAAATCAGGAATTATAGGAGATGGAAGCACACCAATAGCAGATATAAACATCTTTTTAAGTTCCATAGATTAAATAGGAAAGCCACAGCTCAACAGTAAATATGAAGGAGTAGTCTCATCCTCTTAATATAAAGCTGATGCAAACTCCTTGTTCTTACTCAAAAGTTTTATACTTTTTTTATCATTGCAAATAATCAAAGAGTAGTAGGCATTGCTACTCAGGCATTGCTTTACTATTCTGAACTCGTAGAGTATATTTTTTCATTCAGTATTCCATAATATATATTTTTTCATGTGTACCTCTTGCCTGCATATCTCTCTCCGTTCTTNTTGATACAGACATTTGCCTATTCCTAATGGTTTTTAGAGTGGGAGGTGGAGTACACTTCTCCATACAAATTCATTTGCCAATATTGAAATTCACATCCCTTGCCTTTCCTGAAATGTGTTTCTTCTGAGAGCTGAAATTAATTTTTACTGTGAGCACAAGGCTGTTGTTTATAACGGATTGCTGCCCCACCTCATGGGAGCTATTGTCTGTGACAGTGAGCATTAGGCTTTGAGCAATTGTACTATGTGTTCCAGTGGAACTGTGCTCCAATCCTTACTCTGAAGTCCTCAGGGTAGGAAAATGTAGAGGCAATTAAGTCTTTCTATAACAGATAAAATATCTTGTAAATAATGAAATACTGTTCTGGTCAAAATGTGCAGCCAGAGATCAGCTCCAAATTAAACCAAACACACCCTCTACATAAAAATAAATTTTTTAAAAAGCCGTTGAAAGAGCTACATTTGACATGGGGTGACTCCTGGAGCTGAAGGACAAATCTAATGTTCCTTGTGCAGGGGTGGTAGACTGAATATGAAGGGAACAAAATAGTATTGTTGTGTATCTTTTTCTTCATGTTTTTCTTTTGAATTGAACATGTTCATCAATTTCATTGGCAATTTTATGTTAAATAGAATTATTTTCCCTGCCACAAAAGTTGCCCCTACAATCAGGAGTAATAAACATTACTGACATGATCAAAAACATTCTAAACTATGTTCTAGTTCAATTCTTTCCCTCATTTCTTTCTTCATTATTTTCTTTCCTTTCACCGATTCTTCTGGTAAATATTCAACAGCTGGGTTCATCTCAAATTGTGTTACAGGGTGAGGACAAAGGGAATTCTAGGGCTTCAGTCTTGCAATTCATTCTATGCAGATAGAAAAAAAAAATAGTTTTAATGATTTAAGCACTGTCTCTTATTTAGACCTTAAAAGAGTCCAAAAAAGAGACAAGACATAGTATCATTTTTTCCTGTAAATTGAAACAACTAGGTGCCCAGGTTGACTCAACTTATGTGAGCCTAGGGAAATCACTGCCGTTTACAAGAAAAAGATATCAAAACTAGGTCTTACATAAAGTAGAAGTACTTATAATTTGGGTTTGAAACTCCTCTATTTATTTCCATTCAGATCAGGACAGTACAGATGAGTAAACCAGACCTGGAAACAAAACGTGCTAAGGACCCTGAGGTTGGATGTCACAAAAGAGTAGTATCCAAGGTCTGAAGCTCCCTAGGTCTCTGAGGCAGGGTGGCCACATTCAAGACCCTCAGGGAATGCTCCAGCGATTGTGTGCTGAGCTCCAAGGCAGCACTTCAAAATAGTGGCATGGTGACAAATTCTCAGGCCAAAGCCATAGCAGGAATTCTTCCAGCATCAAGGGTGAGCATATATCAGTCCTATGCTCTGGCTCTGCTCATATAAGTAGTTTAAACATGGTTATAAAGTTTAAGTACTTTGGTTGCTGTTTTGTGAATGGTTGAAGCACCCACTCCTGCCAGCTGAGCTATTTGAGACCTGCTTCACACATCAGCACAACTGAGTTCTGTAAACCATGACTTTGCCATCTGTATACCATAACTTCAGCTCTATGAGGTTTCTAAAAGAACAGTTCATAGCTTGGGGTGACTGTGGCTTCATTTTAAATCCTTTGCAAGGCGTGTTGAGGATATAAGGACTGCTTTGATAGGGAAAGTGAAATTGTGTGTATATGCTTGTATGTAGTAGGAGAGGAAATTGATGAATTATCTCTTTAGGTTCAGGATGCCAACCTTCAAAAACACATGTAGAAATTGCACATCTACATTTCCAGAGAGAGTTCACGTATCCCTGACATGTCAAAGAACATGTAACTGCTCAGAAGACCAGGACAGGTGAAAGCATTCAATTCGAGAGAAAAGCCAAGGATTCCCATCCACCTGGGGACCCCACTTTAAATATGTAACCTGGAACAAACATACAATGAGTGATCTCCTTGAAAGTGAGTCTTTGGTACATCCTTACTGTTCTCCTTTGTCACTATCTGATCCAGAGAAATGTTAGCACTTTGGTAAAGAGGGAAAGGTTGGAAGCATGATCCCAAGAAGGCCTCTTTGAGGTCTGGAAGTTAATGCTGGAGCGGGCTGAAGTGAGGTCAGACCCCAGCCACACTGTTAGTGCTGAAAGGCAGGGCACAGCTTATTGGCAGACCTCAATAAGATGCCTTCATCCTGGATGGATAAACATCTCTTAAAATTCACACAATGCACGCAACATGAAAAATGTTGCAGAGATGTGTACCTGTGCACAAGCTGGTGCTGCAATCCACCAGCTCTCCTCATTCAATATGCAGTTTAGGAGTCAGTGTTCATCTCTGGGATACACTGCTCTTTTCTGGACTGTGGACCTCAGCTGAACGTCACACCTACAAAATTTAATTATAGCATTTGATACTGCATTAGCCAAGTTATTTTCACACTCTGACAATTAACATTTCTGACTAGCATTAAAGAATCTCATTGGAAAGCTGCTCATAAATCCAGAGGGCAGTTGCATGTCCTTCAGGTCTCAGGTCAGGAGCTTGCCACTGAAATTCTAAGTGTCTGGGCATGTGTGAGCTCAGTGTAATGAGTTTTCTCTCTCCTCATTTCTCTGAAAACTTTCAGAGGTAAGAGAACTAATTTTTCACATGCAGATTTATAAAAAGAGCCTTCCATAGTCAAAAAAAAAAAAACAAAACCCAAGAACATAATTTTATTTTTTTTTTAAATGGGTCAATGTTTAAGAAATTTGAAGCTAAAGCAGAAACAAGAATACCTATTCTTTTTCTGTCTTCAGAAAAACAGCCACTTCAATTATTGTGGACAGGTGGTAGTGTAAGTGAAACAAAAATTTAGAAACCAAAGCTCAGCAGTGAAATATTAGCATCATACATGGGAAAACTATCAAAGATTTCATGTCCCGCTCTGGTTTAAATTGTATTCATATCAGCTGAACATAAAATTTTCACATTTGGGATTGAAAAAAGTTTTTTGGTATTATGATGACATTATAATTCTTGATTTACAGCCATGGAACCAGTTCTTGGAGCAATTTCAAACAGCAAAATGTCTCAGCAGTGCATATTTCCAAGCTGTAGTTTTAGCAGATAACAAAAATAGCTCTCACTGGATAGTGTGTGCTAGACAGCAGTCAGTGTGTTTCCTGCCAAAACACTCACTGCCATTTGAGCCCAGCCAGGGTGGAGGGAGGCCAGAGAACAGCCTGTATATAACACAACATACAAGATAATAGAAAGATACAACTTTCTGATTCCTTTTTCTGCATACTGACTGTAGGCTATAGTGCTGCCTGCTGTCTGGCAGTTGCTAGCGCCCATGTACAAAGTGGTGGCCTATACTCTGGAAAGGCAGGTTTCTCCCAGTATCTAGAGTGTTTCTGCACATTTTTCTCAATTCTCTCATCCTCTTGACCTGGTGAACCTGGATATTAGTACATATGTTTATTAGTGCAGTTACTTATATTGTCAAAACCTTCCACCCTTAAGTACATAAAAGGTGACTTTTACAGTGCATAAGGTTACTTTTCTATGCTACCAGGCATGACTGATGTTTGCACTGCTTTTTTCCTCTTTTCAAGTGAGAGGTTCAGGATTCTTCCCCTCTTTTAAGGGTGGAACCCCCACCGTTGCAGACTCCCTGACTGCAGCTCCATCTGTTTTCTAGCTCTGTGGAAAACAAAAGAACCAGCAGAACTGAGACTCTCCAGGAGCCAAAGACTCTGGCTGATTATTGACTCAGAAAATGGATTCTCCAGGACAGAATGCTACCTGTTCACATAGAGCACACCACGGAGTGTCAAAAAACCAATTGCTAAAGTGCACATTTCCTCTAAGACTGCAATAATCTTTCCTTGGAAAAATGTTTGAGGCTTTCTCATCCTAGCCAGGCATAGACTACCTCGTTGATCTAATTATAGTAGTTACCCTACATCTCTCTGTAAAACAATCCATCTGAATTTCAGACTTATCTTCTGTAATTTACTCATATTAATTAATCTGGCATGTCTAATTTAATATTATCTGTAATTCTGCATATTTGACATGGAAAGACTACATACTAAAAGATCAGCTGTCAAGTAGAAAGCATCCTACAGTAGCTCCTCCACTGTGTTTCTGGTGCTTTTCACATTTTTCTATCTTTAACCACTCCTTCTTTCCTCTTAGAATTGTTTTGATTTCACTGTGTATTTCTAATAGGTTATTATTACACAGGTAGTTAGTCAAATCCATGATATTTATGAAAATATTACTAAGAATTTTCTTATTCAATACACACCATAATTTGATTTTCATTATGAAATTATGCCTCAAAATTTCTCTTTTACCCACACTGCCTGCAACTACCCTGTGCAAACACATGCCGATAAGAACAAGGGCTTCCCTACCTCTCTCATCTGCTTTTCCTGACTGCCCACCCACACACATAGTTTTATAAATGCTTCCTGAGAAATGCCTCATACCATGAGAGTAAGCTAGGTAAATTTTTCCTTTTCCTTGTTTTCCCCAGAGCTTTAGTCCCAGCACGGTTCCCTCAGTGGTTTCTCCACTGCTGGCAGCAGGGGATTAAGGACAAGTCCCTATTGCGGCTGAAGCCACTTTTTTGGCTTTTTTGGCTGATGGTTTGCACCAAGTAGACATACACAATACCCTTAGATTATGCTAAGAAAAACTACCCAGATCAGCAATGCTGGAATATCCTTAGTTCACTAATATAACAGTGCAGAAAAGATGAAGAAGTGAAAAGTGAAGAGTAGACAGCTAGTGTCCTGAATCTGTATGAATGGAAACCATAAACAGAATATTTTATTAATTCCTGAAAAAATTGTATATTATTTGGCATTTCCTTTAAACACTAAAACAAATCTATTTCATTTTGATTCAGGACATATCCCCCTTTTGTTGCACTTTAATCTGATAAATTTGGGTAAAATACTTCAGAAAAAGAAATATTTTTTTTCAAATCTGATTTTTTTTTCTCATGCCAAGCAACAAAGAAAAGAGATTACTCTGTAACTGGAGTAGAATACATTTAAACTTCACATTTTACACATACATTGACTATAAAGATTATTGTGCTTTCAGGGTCATTTGAAAACAAGTGCTCACAAAGATAAAATTTATGAGGACTTTAAAACACACCATGTCCCATGAGCTGCAGTAAATAGTCTTAATTAATAAGTGATAGTCTCAAACAAATACACACAGCTAAGTAATCTCTGTTAAATTCCTAGCTAGTGGAATTAAGGTGCAGGAATTTGGGGAGCACACTGCTTTTTTCATACAACAGGACAGAGACATAGATTTATACTAGCTGCACATACTAATATTTCAGTACAATAGATTTCAATTTTGACTGGAATAGTTTCATCCACTTTCTTTATATATCCATTCTTCAACAAAGGGAAGTGGAGGTAAGAAGACTTACACAAAAACCCCAGCATGGAGTACTGAAGCTACAGCAGCAGATACACAAAATATTTTAAAATGCAGAAGTAATAAAAAAAAAAAAAATTCACATCTGGCCTATTTATAGCCACATATAAACATTATAATGCCCATATCATAATAATTACTTACTTACTAATACAATACAGATCTGTTTGATTTCTCCTAAGGCACTAGTCCTGTCTAGTTACCCTTTAGTGTATTTCAGTATTTCAGGGAAAGGAAGAAGCGTCAGTGCTTGCTACAGCTAAGGAGGTGCCTGACAACATTACAGTCCCACTTGCAGATAATAGCTTGCCCTGCAGAGCATGGTGACTATGAGATTATGATGCAATAGAGTCATCCTGGCTGCACAGTTATTGGATTTGATGTTTCTGTCCAGATGTTTAGATCTGATCTGCATATCTCTTCACTCTCAATGGCTTTAGAGTATGAACATTTACCTATTTAAGAACTTTCAAGTGAATCTATAGAGGAGAGTGGAACAATTCCAAGAAACCAGAAGAAAAATGGCAGATTGAGTACTCTAGCTAGGTTTTCATTGATAATATCTTCTTTGTAGCACTTTCTTCCTTCTTTCCAGTGAGTTTGCCCTAGGGCTAAGCATCTCTGATGGCTCTGTGCTTCAGCAGCTTGAAATTGCTTAGGCAAAACAGAACTCACCAAGACTTTTCACTGAGAAATGGAAAAAAAAAATAAAATAAAAGTGTTCCCTTGCAGTGTTTTATCTTAGGAAATTTGAGACCATTTTTGTTTGTTTTCCTCTTATTTTTTAATTTGCACTTTCTTCAAATTGTCCCTGTTTTACCATCTTTTCTCCAAACTGCATCCCACAATAGCAAAGTGGAGAAACAAAATAAAATAAAATCAGTGATATAGAAGTGTAAAGGGTAAGAGACAAATAAAAACAAATTTGAAATCATATAATTACAAAATGGAAAAATTTAACTTTTCCACATGGATTTTAGAAGAACCCAAGGTTTGTTTGGTTTTCCCTCATCCAAAAAAATAAACATCATTAAAAAAATAAATCTCCTCTTTCTGTTATGCAGCATACAGTTGTGTCATATTTTTCATACTTGTGGCATAATGAGAGAACATGTCTCAAGTTTCCTATTCAGACAACAAGAGGCGTGCAACTTCTGCAAATCGCTTAGACAAGATTAATCTGAGCATTTATTACAAACCTCTGAAGAACTTGGAAACACCTTGGAATTCACCTTTATATGAGCCATGTGTGTTGATGAAAATCGGGGCTTTTAGGGATTATTTTCTTTCTTATGTAATCATAAAGAGTAAGTTAATTGCTATTTCAAAAGGAATTAATAACTCTTAATTAGAAAAAAGTTTTTTAGGTCAAAAGTAATGTAAAATGATTTAGCAACACAGTAGATTCCTGTGCATTTTGTACCAATGGGGTGCAACTTGCTGTGAGTAGCTTAATAGCTTACTGTCTGTGTACAGCAATTATTTTAAACAGATGTCTGTTTTCTACATTTATGAAGGCAGAATAAATCTAGCATCCAGTGATAAATCAATGTTGGTTTTAGCATCACCACCTGGAAAGCCTTATATAGAGCACCATAAATGTGCTAGTGACCTCGTACAGTATTAGATAATTTTCTGGTAGTTCTTTCTACATTTTTATATGATACAAAATACAATTCTGTAATGCTTTGACAAATTCCCACTATAGCACATTTTCTTATTTTAATACCAGTTATTTATCCATAGTATTAAGCAAAGGGTTAATATAAATGTTAATATTTTTCTTTTAAATCTCTGTCAACAGTTCTTATCCAAAGATAGCATTACATTTGACTATGACTGAATAGTTTCAAGAGTTTTGTAGGCAATATGAAGATTAAACATCTTTAGAAGCAAGTGTGAGATATTTCATATAATTCGTTCTGATCATAGGTTAATTCTTTTCCTTCACTAAACCAGCTTACTTTTCAACAAAAATTTTTGCTTTACACATATTATTTTCAAATCTTGTATATTTTTCAAGCTACTTCTTCTTCCTTCCCTCCACCAAAAAAAAAAAAAATTAAAAAAAAAAAAAAAACAGTATTTGTCTTAATCTCATCACAAACCACACACAGTAAGAGAAAACTTGGAAGTTGTCCTGCTAGATATTTCTAAGCAAATTGCCTGTCTTCCTTCTCCCTGCCTGTAAACCTTTCCTTTTTACTGAAGTCACCTTCTAGAGAAGATTTACAGGTACAGTTTAGTCTTTGCCACAGATCATACAACTCCTGCTGTAACCAAACTTAGAGCCTGCCTGGGGGCCTCGCCAACAGCATTCCCTACATGCACCAACAGTTCTCTCTCATAGAGGTTATATGCCTTGGTACAGGGGCACTAAATTAACAAATTCTTTTATCTCCTGCATGTAAAATAAGAAGACAGAAGATTCTGTCCCTATGAGGGTGTAATGGGGCACTAGTAATTTTTGAAAGACTGTACTTAGTCCTGGTGTCTAGAGGGTTATCTGGTCAGTCATTTCCCCTGCCAGTATCAATGGGCTGGATGGAGACATTAAATAGGTCAGATGTGATCTTCAGACTGTCATTTTGACCTTGTGAGTTAATGCTGCATTGAGCAGAGGTACAGATATAAAACCTGGATTCAGATTCTATAGTTGCACTTTCTGCTTATGAAGACTCCAAGAGTACCTTTGAGATCATAAACTTTTCCTATCTGTGTTTGGGCTTTTGTAAATCCTCATAGGGGATTTATGTGTGTCTGTGTGAAGAAAGCATAAAGTACCTAGAGAAAAAATTTTGAACACTTAACCATGAAACTTTGCTGATAAAGGAAGTGCATGGAGCAAAAGAAGTGTTCAGTATGCCAGAACATCTTATATATAGGAACAGAACATCTATAGAATCCCTTGGCCACAGAGGATTCACGTACTAACTGGCTACAGACAATTCCTGACACCTGTTTTTAAATAGTGCTGCTGCAAACACAGCCATAGTTCAAATTGCTTTGGCACTAGAAAAACAAGCAGAAATGAGCAGACAAGCATAGCAATGACTCACACTGTTTCACAGATTGTCTCTATCCCAGAATTCACAGCAGATAAAAATGGGACTATCTCCTTCTTTTCCTTGTCCATTGATAGAGTCTAAATTAGCAATGCCAGTACATTGCAAAGTGAGAGGGAGTAGCATCCTAGTTAATATGGATCAAAAATAGATTATCATTGTGTTGATTAAGGAACAGAGAGTATTGGGTGTGAGCACCTATCAGAAACTGTTCTGAGCTGACTGAATTTTCCTGTAGCTGAATAGCACAGGTTCAGTTAGCAACCACTAGGCATGTCCATTTCCAGTTTTGTTGGATGGATTTCCCAGATAGGTCAATGTAGATCATCCTTCACCTGATATTCCCAAGTATCAGACTCCATACAAATTCCACGTTCTGGGGGTGAGACCTTGGGCACCTCCTATGGGTGTTTCCTAGTTGCAGTGATACTTCTAGCTTCATAGTGAGATTTTATTTCTTTGCTTGGTAAGCATGATTGCATTCTTTATAGATCTGTCAAGCCCATTGCTAACAATATGTGCTAGGGTTTATTCCATTCCTATGTAGAAATAACTATACAACATTATACAGCCTCTTGCCACCCAGTAAATAAGCTCAAAACACCATTTATAAGTCAGGATTTTAAGAAGATTTATGGAAGAAATCACTTAATATTAAAAATAAAAACAATAAATCGACTCTTAAAACCTTAAAAAAGCAGCTTTGAAAAACACATTATGGACCATACAAATATAGAGAGAGTTCTGGAAAGACAGGGGAAAATAATGTCAAGTACCCGGCAAAATATTGCAGAAATAATGAACTTCTAGGGAAAGATTAAATACATGGCTGTAGGTACTTACATTATTTTTAAAGTACCTACTTTTTGGGGGACTTTTAATAATAGGTTTTACCAATGTAATCTGAAGAAAAGACTCAGAGCTCCCCTATTAAACAGGGAGACGCCAGGGGTAGACTCCAGTGATATTCTACCACTTTCAACCTTTCGGAGAGATACAATATATGCACCAGTGCATGGATGGGATGAAACCAGTGCCACTGCATCTGGTTATCTCATATCAGCCTCAGCCTGCAAGGACTCCCAATGGTTCCATCTCCGTTCTCTGAGTGTATTCTCTTTCAGGTGTTAGAGAATAACAGTGCCGTAATTACAATCAAACAAAATAAAATTACCAGCTTTCTTGACTGTCATCAAGAGCTGAATATAAAATTTAATTTGCTGAAGTAAATTTAGAGGGATTTTGTTTTGTCATGTTTTGGTTTTTATTTTCTCCAGAGGAGCATCACAGACATAGATATCATTGATTCATAGCTCCAGCCACAAACAGAATCTGTTAAGATCAGAGTTACCATAATATTATTAGCTTCAGTTGTGTGAAGTTGGCATGGGATTTACTTTTCTGTAAAGGGACACTATCTCATGTTATCAAGAGTTTTAAAAGCACTTTCAAATGTGATGCTAAATAATTACATGTGTCAACAGTCCTACAGCAGATAACATAAGAATTAAAAATATCTATCTGCTATCAGTCCATTTTGCTCACTGTAAAAGAGCTGTGTAATACTCAGCTCATAATTTGATAAACCTAACCCAGAGGAAAGGGAGGAAACAGATGTTTTATTTCATCATGAGAAACTTTTTTTTTTTCTCTCCCATTATGTTATTAGTATAGATTCAAAGGCACAGAGATGATAATTCTGGCCTGGAAAATGAAATTCTTCTCTAGGGGCCCTTTCCAAACTGATTTGCTCAATCAGAACTATCTCCTGTTACCTGATCCTGGCTATGGTGCTTCAGAGTGTCTAATCAAGAGATGATTACAGATGATGACATTAAGGAGGTTCAGGTTTAGTGCCATCATGGTGGTCAATCAATAATGTGATTGTCCAATTCAGTACCTAGGAGACCTGTGTATAAATCTTACTGTTTACTAACTCATGTCTTGCTACGAAAACAAAATTGATGTACTCTTACAGTGTAGAAATGCTCATTCTAAGAATATTTTGTCTGGCATAAGCATTAATGTTTCCAAGAGGTTTATTTCAGTCTCCTTTTGGCTTTATTACGATTACAGCTGTTTTCATACTTCTAGTGGCTTTTCACTTCATCCATGCGCCATGTTTCAAATTCAAAATCAAACCTGCCTTTCAGTACCAAGATCTCTAGTAAAAAAACAAAACAAAAAAAAAAACAACAACCAACCAAACAAACAAAAAAAAGATAAAAATCCTTCACAATATTCAGAACCCTTTGACCCTTTGATACTGCTTTTGCAAAGGGAGTCATACCAAAGAGTTTCAAATTCTGAAAGTTCTTTAAAAATGCAAACTAATAAGCCTCCAAGAAAGTAAAAAGCTCATTGTGGAATAGAAAAGGTTTCGTCTTCTTGCACTGTAAGAGTAAATACATTTGTTTCTTGTGATTCAAACTAATAAAGTTATGATTTTGTTCAAACATAATTTTACCTGGAAAATCACAAGTTATGTAAGGGTTCTCCTGATTTCTGTATCTACACATCAGATGTTCCACTTCAATTGAATAGTAGAACCCAAATCTCTTACAAAGTCCTTTTAGACAGCAGACACTAGAAATAATTTATGTTGATTAATTAATAAAGATTCAGAATTATCCAGCTTTATTTACTCTGCTGCACAATACTTTTTTGTTTTAGAACTATGTGCAGTGTTTTTATAGTTTCCTTCAAGATTTATCTGCAAGTAGACAGTTTGCCATTCACATTCCTGGGAGACTACATTCTGGTCATAGTCTCTAGGCCATCAGCATTAGGTCCAAGGATTTTTATGTTTTGGCCAGAATGACTCAAGTCTGGATGGGGCAGAAGATATACCAAATTTTGGGTTGGATGGTTTGATTTTTATTCTGCAGTGTTTCAGAAAACATGTAAGTAACACTGCAGCCATATCAGAAAATGTCTGTGGCAAACATCAACTTTCTCTTGAGGAATAATTTTACACCTGTGTTGTATACTGACCATTTCAGCAAGAGTCGCCAAAACTGCTCCACTTCTGAATTCACCAGGGCAGAACAACATTATGTGGTGTTGAAGGTCAAGACACTTTAAACAGAGGCACACTTGCACAACATTTTCATCATTTAATGAGAGAATAAATAAATATTAAGTTATTAGCTTTGTCTTGGTACCATGGACAAGGTTTGTTGCCTTGATCTATCCTTACTGTTTGCAATTTGACCATCAGGTTAGATCAACTACTTCTTATTCATAGATTTTGCCAAAGGAAATTTTTTTATTTTTTTTACATGAGGAGTCAGACTTAAATATTTATTGATATATAACATCTATGTGGAAGCTGAAGAAAGCTTCAAAAGGTGAAACTAGAAGTGAGAGTTGAAATTTAAAGCTACCAGATTTAAGATGCTTCAAAGATTTCAGCCTGTTATATGTAATGGTTTGCAAAAGTGCCTTTTTAAAGTAGTTTTCCCTAACACTTTGGGCTATGAGTGAAATAGCTTCTGTTTATTATTTTCATGACCTTCAGACACTTATCTGATACAGCATGAAGGATTTGATCCTGAAAAAACACCTGGAAATGTACATAAATCCACTTACTGTGGATACCAGGATTAGCTAACAGGAGCAAGAAAGAAAGTAGTCAGCACTTAAGTTCTGCACTACAAACAGAGCATATTCAAGAAATGAATGAAAAGCAAAAGAGAGGGAGAGAAGAAAATCAGAGATACGATTTTGAAATAAAGTGTAAATGAAAAGCACACATTTAATATGAAGCATAAAACCATGCTAAAAATTATATTACCCTAAAATTAAGAAAGAATTGAGGCAGCAAATCTAGAACTTGATAATAATTAAATTAAATTTTAAAAAATAACAGAAGGAAAAGGCAAGAAATAAATAACCTTTCACAGCTCAAGACAAATAAGTAGAAGAAAAATAAAAGGCACATACTCCTTGGTAAAACCAAAGATGTTTAATTTGTCAAAAAAACTCACTATAGAACAATAAAGCTATACAGACAACATAAAGAATATTAGAGTTATCTGTATTTGAAACAAAGATCCAAGCCTCAGGTGATTGCAGGAATGGCTGAAACAAGATTTTTAAGGGGTTTTTAAACCACTAATAGTTTTATTTTCTTGCTTTACTTATTTTTACACAAGCAGCTGCAAAGTGATAAACTACAGGATAAGCTCAAAGTGATAATAGAATTTGATAAGAAAGAACATGTTCAGTGCAGTATAATTCATGCCAGATGGTGAAACTAGCAGAAGTTGCAAACAAATAAATGATGTTGTTCATTCAAGTCCGAAGCTGACCTCACAGAATTCATAGAATTGTCAGATAAAATGTCAGATAAAAGAAAACATCTTTGCCCCAAAGCACAATTTGACAGCAGCTACAGCACAAGAAAGCTCATGGCTAAGCAATTGACTTCTTCCACATTTACTATTTGACCATATTTTGTCCCAACAGCAAATCTTCTCCAGTTCTAGGACGTCAATACAATTGCTAAATCTTCTCATTCAAGATATATATTTCTCCTCTCTTCTACCACTACTTGATGACTCATTTTCATAGCAGGGAGGCATTCCTAGTTCAGTCCTAATGCAAAACTTACTGCAGCCTTCTGCTGGACTCTCAAGGGATGAAAAGGGGAGAAACAGCAAGACCATCAGAAGCATTCGTTTTTGATACTCACAGAGGTTACAAAGGCCTGATTTGTTAAAATGCAAGTAATTCTATTGCCAAAGGGCAATTTTCATGAGACAGACTCCTGCTAAAAAATATATATTTCAAGATGATTGACTGCCATCAGAGGGACCATCATCTGGTAGAGTTTTACCATTTCTAGTCTGAGCAGCCTTCAAACTAGCAGCTAAAATAAAAAGAGTCTATATTATTCCATGCCAGCCACCCACTTCCCTACAGGCAGGATCAGATTTGCCAATACTTCTGTAACACATTCATGGGCATAACAAGAAGAGTGTTGCTATTAAGTGGCCACAGTACTGACTTCACGCTTATTAACTTCTCTGATCTCCTCTTCCTCTGTTCCCAATTAGCAGAGGATGCCTGTTTCTAGGCTTCAGGCTGGAAGGCGTCACCCTCACATCCACTTGGATGTGTGGCAGTAATTGCTCCAGCTGCAAAGCTGCCTTTAAGATCAGAGGTCCCTGCAGCCCTAGAGGCTTTCTGCAGCTCTGTGCCCTCCTGTCAGCTGCAATGGAGTCTCAGCCTTGCTGGGGTGACTGCTGTGCTTCCACAGCTCTTTGGTAAAGAGTAAGGGCTGACTCCCCAGTGCCTTGGGCAGCGTGTTGTCATTTACCTCTATGCAAACTGGGTGTAACATGCTGCTGGAGCAGTACATTAGACAGAAGAAAAACTAAGATCAAGTTAACAACCTGAAATGGTTTCTTCTCAGCAAGAGACTTCAATAAGTCTCTTTAAATTTAAGTGTAAAATTCTCTTTCTTTTTCTGTACTGTAGGTTCAGCGGGGGCTGATTCTTTCACAAGCAAGCTTCTGAGATTTTTGGGGTTTTTTTACACTTCTTGTTTTTCTCACAGCTCAGCAAACACAATCAAGGCTGCTCTGTAAAGGTATCTTATGAGGCTTACCTGATTCACACAGCAGGTTGCAATGACAAGAACAAGATATCTGATGTGAAAGCAGACTGATCCAGAGAAAAGGAATAGCAGTCAAAGATAATATAGTTAGTGGAAAGGAGAAAAGAAATTTAAAGAGTTATGCAAGCAAAAAAAATGCTGGTAAAGAACAACTGAATTGTTTGCTTTAATTACAGAATAACAAGTGAGGGGAAAAAAAAAAAAAAAAAAAAAAAAAGAGAAAAAAAAAAATACTACTCTCTTCCAAAGATAAAACAGGCACTTTTCCCTCTCTCCCTTACATAATTTAAAGAAATAAAAGTCATTAATGAAGCTGGCAGGATGGATTTAACAAAAATGCAAGAGAAGAAGGCAGGACCATCAAAATAATAAAAATGGATGATGCAGCGCAGTGCAAAATTGTGACCTGAAACATTTAGTGGCCCAGATGAAGGACATACTTATTTGTTTTCTTTGGGATTTGGTTTATTTTTTTCTGTGCTTACTAGTTCTCCAGTCTGTTTAATTTAAAGGTAATTTCACAAAATATTCTTTTACTACTAATTTTATAGCTGAGTGGTTTGGGGGTTTGCTGGTTTTGTTTTTTTCATGTGGTTTTGTTGCCTTTTTTTTTTTTTTTTTTTTGGTCAGATGTAACAGCTTGTGAAATAAGAATGAACAGCTTGAAAGAAAGTGTGGCTGTACAGTATCTTTCCCTCTACCTAGAGGGGTAGGGGCTGTCATAACAAACTGCTTGGAAAACCAACAGTGCCTAAGTAGTTCAAACATCAGCAATGTTATGTATCCAAGCATGTCTGAATTGCAGTCAAAGGCAGAAGTGTACAAGCTAGCTTTGAATTAGACAGCTTGTGTGCCAGCAGCAATGTATCTCACATCACCACAGCTCTTCCTTCACTATTTCAAATGAATTTCCTGATATGATCTATATCAAGAGAATTATAGAGTTCAGCCCACCTGTCACTTCAGCCTGGGCAATATTAGGAATAATAGCATCTCTTTTGTAGTAGAATTACAGTGATGTATAAGGGTAATATGCTGCATTTAAAAAATTAAAAATACTTTTAATCAAGCCTCATGCTTTTTCATAGAGGGAACATCATTTGTGCTTTTCTAAACATCAGAAAAATCTATTCATTACATTTGATAAGTACTCCATCCATCCATCTATAGACAATAATATCTCACAGTATGATGCATTTCTACCTCTCTCCATGGAATCCCAATATTTGCTGTTAAATAAAACAAAGACATGGTCCAGTCTCTAGGCAAATGGTTTGGCTTAGCTATAACCACACTACACAGCACTTAGTATTCATCTTTCCCTGAGCCTCAGTCACCTTAAGTCATGCTTATCATCTCTATATGTTTTTTCAGTTGAACGTGCCTAGACTACAAAGAAATCTGTGTTGCAGTTTACCAGTGCTTCACTGCCTGAAAGTGGGGGATGTTTTGGGGGCTCTGGGTGTAACCTGAGTGTGGACACGTGGCAGTGCTAGAGGATGCCAGTCTAGCTGGGTACTGTACAGGGCAGAATTGCTACACTGCATATTGCTCATCAGGGGGGAGGTGAGAGCTCCCTAACATATCCTGTGCCCCAGTTTTTACCCAGACATTGTTTCAGAAAATTCTGGTTCCAAAATTGTTACTGGGAGCATGTTAACACTTAAATAACAGGCATGATGACAGAGCACATTCTCAAACCCATCCCTGCATCTGGTTTATTTAGCAATGTAGATAAAGTTTATGATGCACACATTCCTGACTCATTTTTTCCACTTTTTTTGTGTTTTATTTCTCTAGAATATCCCCGACAAAGGGATTGTACAATGCAATTGATTCAGTGAAATCTTTTAACAGGACCCAGAAGTCAGCAAAGAAAATAATAAAGTCAGGCAGCAAGTAAAAGGAACAAAAAGCTGATAACAGCAGGACATTCATTACATGTAATTAATAATGATCTGAAAAAGAGGCTTAGATAGCCATGTCAGCAGTATTTCCATTGATGTGGTGACCTATTCAAACATACAAAATATTTTGTCCCCTGTGTCACAGATCCCTTACAGAAAAGCTACAAAAGGTGTCTCGGGGTCTGGGGGCTTGTTTTTTCTTTTTCAAGCACACCAAAACCAAGCTAAAAATCTGACTTCAGAAAGAGACAAAGCCAACTGCCTTTACTGACAAGCTGCTATAGCAGTTTAGTTGGTTTTCTTGCTACTTAACAGTTAGTTATGAATTTTTGAAGCCCTTTTTCCTTGCAGAGAAGACACAGTGGAGATGATGAGGGCTAATCCTGGTGTGTGAGCCAACACTCCCATTAGCAGGAGCTCTGATGAGTCAAAATTGTGCTAACTGCATCTGAGCACTGACTAGTCTCTGGCACAGAAAACTTGAAGTAAGAATAAATGTAGATTATAATCACATTTATAAAAACACCGACAGAGAAAGAGAATGAATTTGTACAAAAAGGATGTTCCCTGTTTTTCTAGGGACATTCACATTTCAATTTACTATGCTGTAGTCAGTCTTCAAGTAAATGAAAGCAAAATCATTATCTGCTGACCAGTGTAATTAAAGAAGTGTTTACATTAACAAGTAATTGGTAAAAAAGTGCATACCCAGTAATCAGAAGCACAGACCATATGTTCTTAAATATGACCAAAACATTTGTGTGGTGTTTATGTGCAATAAATAAAAACCAAATGAAAATCTGCTGACAGGGAATAAGTAGCAATAAGGGTAGAGCTATATGTTAAATCCTTCATTCTGGATCATTTGGGTAATGTTCCATTCATTTTAGATTCATGAGTAGAAGCCTTTGCAGATTGGGCATGCATACCATAAATCTCAGGTTATCCATTATTAGGTGGCATTCTGCTGTTTGCAATTGTACATGTTTACTTTGTGCATAATTAACTGCATAATAGCTGTCTGTGTTCTGCACAGAATTCACACTCGCGCTCTCATAAAAAAAAATGGCTCTAGAAAGTAGACCACTTCCATTAAACTATCCACATTCTGCATTTTCTAATACTGCTTCTCAGAAAGTGGAGTTGGGGCTCTGATTTTTCAGCTGCACTTAGAGTAAAATACAGTCATTCAGAAGGCCCCATGTTTGTGTTTTATCGGTGTTTTATTAAATCTTGAAGAAGTAGATGGGACTTCAAGGGGTGGAGACGGGGCAAAGCTTGAGTATACATGAGAGAAGCTGGGATGATACATTTCCATAAAAATAGTAAGTACTGAGCAGATTTGGACAGGCAATTGATCATTGCACAGCTCCATGCTATGGATCAAAAAGTTCACCCTGCAGTTCTTCCATTTCTGTGCCTGATTACCACCACGAGATCAACTACCTCTGCCATCCAGTTTCTTTTTTCACTATACGTCAGCAAAAGCTTCCAGACTCCTTTCTCCATAATGCAAAATTGGATGGAAAAGACAAAAAGTAAAGTAAAACAGAGCTATGCTGAAAGAAAGGAGGGAAAGCTACTAATAAAATAAAATAAGGCTCAAAGAAACAGGGACAAGCTTCTAATTAGGAAGGCCAACAGCTACAGATTAAAATGAGACAAAATATAGGAAATGGTGAATGTGACTGCATCATAGGACTGCAAGATTATGTCCCTATTCTTTTTAATTATCTAGGTGCTACATTAAAAATACTTAGTAAACATACAGATAGGCAGTGGATAATATTTTACAGCTTATATTCCACTAAAGAGTATTTTAATATGAGTTGCTTGAAAAGTGATTATTAAAAATGTGTGGGGAAAAATTTTATAATCTACCTTTTTGCTTGAAGGATGTACTGTGATAAAATGTGGTTTTCATGGTGCATAATAATATAAATATTAGTAATAAATAAAATCTCCAAGACTGGGCAGCTTTAAGCTAAAAAGCATGAAGTATGTAAATGGCCCAATAATGCCATTGAGTTTCCATTTTTTTTTCCCCATATGAAATATTGAAGGTCTACACATGAGGGAAACAAATTTTATGCAAAATTAATCACAAAGACCATAGCATGTGTTTTACATGAATTCTTTTTTTTTCAGCTGTCTTACAGGCAATCCTATGTAAATTGACATTTTTTTGTTACAAACTATACACTACAGTCATTTGGAGAGAAGGTGGTGAGGAAATTTGGTTTTTTCCTGGTTTTCATTCTTTCCTTTAAAAGAACTTGCAGGGTTCTCTCAGGAAAGTACTGAGAAGCACTTTTAAAAACTATTTTACAATTATTTTGTTTGGAAGGGATCTCCCATAGTCCACACCTTGTATCCCCCAGAGAATTTTGGTAAATCTGTTTCGCATAATGTCAAAACGTAGGATTTTGTTATTTGAGAAAATTATAAGATCTCATTAGGTAAATGACAGTGACAAAATTCCAAAATTACCATTGAAACAGGTATCTATTTCTAAAGCCTGGCATGATTTCCTTTATTTTTTTTCATACTCTTCACTATTGAAAATTAAATATCTAAACACATCAAAATCAAAGCCAAAGCCTGCCACATTCTGCAAGATGATGTTTATATATATTCAAATTCTCTAATTGGTATGTACACAATAATTAATAACAGCTCAGGTAGGCAGTGATTATTATTTTACACAGACCTGCTGCATAAATAAAGTGCTTTAGAACAGGAATTGAACTCAGTCCTCATGTGGATTAATTCAAATGTATTTTTCTCCTCTCTTTTGTTTTTGAAATACAAAAGATTAGAAGCTACAAAAAAAAAAAAAAGGGTCCCTACTGCAGGGTTTTTCCAGGTTTGAATTTATTTTTCTCAATTCAGACATTGCAACATTGCTGCTTCATACCCTTCTTTTCGCTAAACACCTCATTATAAACAGCTACTTCTGTAGATTGCAGGTTTGTACTCATTTTATAGATGATTTACTAACATAGACAATTACTTACATTTAAGAAAGCAGATCAACAAAGGCTCTTAAGAACCTAAAGGAAGGTAATAAAACTTGCTGCTTCTTTCCTGTGTATGCCTTTGAAAATCCCTGCTTCACCCCTGTGAGCACCATTGTACAAGTTGAAATAAAATTCTGCATTCATCAAACAGCTACTTTGGTACAGTCATCCTTTTCATTCACAAGATCTCATCATCCTTCTTGTGAAACAAAAATAATAAAAAGGAACAAGAAAATAGATGGAACTCTTCAAAGAGAAGAAAAATAAAGGTTTGGACATTAAATGTCACCAGAAGACATCAAGGGGTACATGTATAAAACCATGTAGTGGTTGGTGACTCTTAAGCAAACACTCCATTGCAGCTACAATCAAACTCGGCGCATAACTTTGAACACCTGATGCTCACCACTTTCAAGTGGCTTGTTTATTTTCATTAATTGAGTACTTCATTCTTTTCAATTTCTGTTTTCTCTTCTTATATTTAGATAGTATATACATATATATATATCTATGTACAAATTAATATATATGTTATCATCACTATACAATTTAGAACCACAAAAATGCTATGCTCTGAGAGATCATTCTCAATATATTTTGTAAAAAGAAATATACATAAAAGAAAATAGTTTTTCTCTAAAACCTAATTGTGATTTTAAGAGCCTCTTGAAGCTATTTAGTGTCATTAGAAAGGTAAAGAAATAAGACAATGAGAAAAAGATACTTCTGGGCTTGTATTAGATTTCTAATATTCTTCATTTATAGTGCAGTACTGAGAAGCATGCTCTAACAAGATAAGAGTATTTACTAATGAGGTAAATGCTCATTAAATACTAAATATGCATACTACATATACTTAATTTATATTAAAAATAAAACATATTTATGTAAACACATTCTATCAATATATTTCTAGAAAAATAATTAGATAACATATATATGCAGTTATATATAAATAAAATAAATATATGTGAATATATAAATATAAATATACACATACTAAATGTGCATAATAAGAACAAAAAAGCTTTCTTTAGTAATCATATTTGTAAACAACATCTGATGATTTCAGAGTAAAAATTTTTGTCTTTATTAATAATACTCAATTATACATAAGTTGTTTCTTTGTTAGGGCTCCAGACATCTGGAAGAATAAAATTGCCCAGTTAGCACCTTATTCTTCCTGGAAGTAAACAGTGAACCAGGGAGTGTGAAGATGTATGTCAACAGTTTATAACTAAATTATAAAATTTAGGTACATGCATTCCAAGGAATGGCCAGAGAGGAAAAGTAAGTCTGAGCAGCTTCAAAGAGCAATGGGGCCATGCTTTGTTTTGTTTGTAGCAGCTCAGGACAAAGAGTGAGTAAGGATTTCTCTGCTCCTTCTTGACCACTGGGTAACATTCCTCTAATCTGACTGACCATTGTCATTGGCAATAAAGTCATTGACCATTCCTCTACACAGGAACAGGTAATGCCTGCTTTCCCTTCCACGTAATGGAAAGAAAGAGGTGCCTCTGCAGTTCAGTGGCCTATTTTTCAATGTTCCTGTGTGATGTACCCTATAACAACTCTTTCTCTGACAAGAGAACTGAGACACACTTTTTTGGAAATAAGCATACATATTGCAGATGTCTAATTTGGACAAACAAATCCAGCCTTTTTTGCCTACACTCTAATTTCAGCATCTACATTAGTGCTCCTTAATGCTCATCTTTAAGAGTTTAGTTCTCTGATGCAAATGTTTAAGAAGTTGGGGTTTTTTCTGAAAACTTGTGGAGGTAGAAATTCTGCAGCACCACGATTTAATCTGGTCTGGTGACCTGAATCATTCTAGAAAAAATCTGGGGCAAAGCTCATACTCTGACTAACTAAGCAGGTAATATCTGAATCCTGGCTCAATTTTTTGGTTACTCTCTTATCTTGATATCATCCTTCAGATGTGATCTTCCCTTTCAAGCTTTTCCATTCTATTGAAAGAGCTCTAACTTATTTCTTTCTCTAGAAGCACTCTGTGGTGAGGTAGAGAACTGTCCTACTTTGCCACACCTGATAGTTGCTATTACTGGGAAAGCCAAGCCACGGGAAAACAGGCTCTACCTGAGATGCCAACAGTGAGACTTTTGTGCATTGTCCTATATGAGGTCTTACTGCAAAGGGTTCCGGTGATTATTTCACTCCACTAAGCAGGCAACAAATTTTATTCCTGTTGCAAACTTATCCAGCAATATTCACTTCTAAACTGATCTTAAATTCTGTAGAAGAAATTCTACTAGAAGCCCTGTATTCCATTTAAAAATAGCTTTAGTCACTTTCATCTATGCAAATTTACTTTTTGTAGACAATAAGAATGAGGTATGAATTTCTATTCACTGGGTAAGAACTCTTATTCCCCCTGTGAGCCAGTATATTTTTCAGGAACAAAGAGAATCATGAATGTTTAACATATAAAAGCATAAAAACACAGGATATAATTGAATATCAATTTATTTAATTCCAACCACCTGTTCTAACACCAGAATTTTTTAAAATTAACTGATTTTATATCATGCATGTCTGAACCATCCTATTTCTCTCCACTGGCTACAAAGGAATATCCCAGTGACAAAATCAGGTGAAGATACCTAATCCGAAGCTAAACAACAAAAATGCCAACATTCCTGTTTCCAATCAAGTTTTCATTCTTCCAAGTAGTACATGTAAGTTTAGAGCTCAACATCTACCTCTCTAGTGAGTTGTAAATATTTATAGTTATTATCTGGGATATCATACTGGGTCACGGCTACATTTACCCTGCTGATTTTTCTTATTGTAGGATTTTGATCAAAGACTATGAGAAAAGTAATCTTCCAACCAGCAAGTTTCACTTATTCAAGGTAGCAGAATTTTTCCAAATGGTAAAATGTGTTCTCATCTCTAAACTGTGCTGTTTTCAGAACAAAACGCCAAGGCTGGTTTTCTCAAAAAAAAATGTGTGAAAGTGAGGACTGCTTAGCTCTATATACCAGCATGTGTATACAGATGAAAATAAAACAATTTATATTTAAACCTTATGTTACTGACTTTTTGTTTAGTATGGAGATAAATTACAATGCCCTGGGCATTTATAACTGTTCTGCAAAGGATTAGATCATTAAAAAATCTACTAGCATGGACAGTCGAACCTTTTCACAATGTGTATTTCCACCATATTTTCCAGAATTTATTTAATGTTTGCTGCTTCTATGATACCTCCATTCTTTGTAGGTTAATTTTCCCACAAAGCCATAGAAAATTAACACTCTACAAGTTATCTCATACAAAGAACCCATGAATTATTTTTTCTTAAGTATTAGCAGAGGTTAATACTTAAAGTCATGACTGCTTTTTACAGGGCTGTACTTGAGTCCATACTTAGATCTGTTTAAGTTGCTTTCAGAACATGGTTATGGATAACACAGGAGGAAGATATT
>VWZN01020897.1:3324-19552 GCA_013396955.1 Regulus satrapa | reverse complement strand
AGAGATGGTTTTAAACTGAATGAGGGTTCATTCAAATTAGATATAAGGAAGAAATTGTTTACAATGAGAGTGGTGAAACCCTGGACCAAGGTGTCTAGAGTGGACAGGTAGATGCCCCATCCCTGGAAACATTCAAGGTCAGGAAAAACAGAGCTCTGAGCAACCTGATGTAGTTGAAGTTGTCCTGGTTCATTGCAGGCAGGCTTGACTTTCAAAAAGTTTCTTCCAACTCAAACTATTACAGAATTCTGTCATAAGGGAAAAATCTGCTACAAAATGCAGCGACTTTATTGCTATATTCACTGGGATTTATCTCCGTTTTTATTCTAGGTCTAGGTGCATTCTGAACTGCTGAATAGTCTTTACTGAATGATGAATGAAAATAAGTGTGATGCAGCCTCATCATGCAAAACATATTCTTGATTCCTGCTGAAGCAACACATATTTCCCAGTGATTTTTGCTGCTACTGAATACAGTTTAAACTAAAACTAATATTCACACCCTATAAGTACAAGTTTCAATTACCATTAAGCAAACAAAATACCAATCAACTTGCGCAAAATTTACAGCACAATGAACAAATAAAATAACCTTAATGCTTGCAGGATCTGCTGGAATTCTTTATCAATGAACAGCAACTTTATATTTCAAAAAGCCCCGAAAAAAGATCCAAACTGTAGGACTATTTGCCCACGTTTACATGAAACTAATTAATACTCCAAAGGCAGGTGACATAGACAGATACTGCTATTCCTTCTCATTCATTGTGATGCAGTTCATGTTCCAACTCACCCAATAACAGACTCCTTAAAAATAGCAAAATGTATTCTTGATATGTACTGTGGTAAAGATGTAAGGATTGCTCATGTAAAAGCTTTCTTAGGTAATTAATTACAGGGATCAGAGTGGTAAATATTTAATTATTTAGGAATTAACTTAAACCTCCAGTCAAACTCTTAACATGAAAAAGCAAGGCAGTTCCTATTATTTTACAACCAAGTAGTATCTTATTTCTTGGTCCCCGTGCACTTGTACATTTTAGGGATAACCATGCACAGACATCAGTAACTTACCTGGTCCCACTGTTTAACTGTTGTGTTACCCTGTATGTCTAACAAAACCTTTTTGTTCACTAAGGTTTAACAACTAAATACCACCTTACCCATAAAAACATTCTCATCTTTTCTCTGAGCTTTAAGTCCATGGCATGGCTTTAAAAGCCCCAAGTTACTCACAGATAATACAATTCTGCTCCCCTCTGCCCTCTCATAAACACAATTGTCCTACCAGTACTAAGGACAGGCTTCTGGCACTACTTTTCTATCCTCTGAAAACAGCCCATATCATTTGGTGTCACCAAAGACATGCTTGCCAGCATTTTACATGCTGATACCATGAGTTCTGCTCATCTTGATATCAAGGCAAAGGTAGAACTTTCTCCTCTGTCACAAGTAAGTGTAGTAATGTTTTCCCAGGTATTGTGATCCTGGAGTAGAGTTGACAAAGGCATGACACTACTGCAAAATTGTGCTCAAGCACAGTAACCTCCTTAAGTAAAGGTAGCCTTTTTGTTTCAATAAGACTGTAAATCTTTCTGTTTCTACCTTATGTAATCTTTATGTTTATATGACCCATGAAAAAGGATTCAAACCCCAAATAAACCTACCTGAAATTCATTAAAATTAGAAAAATATGAGATGCTATCCTAGTAGAGATTGATAAAGAAACACTAATACTCCAAAATTGGCTAATGTCACACTTTACAGGAACAGAAATTATTAATTCCATGGGTTTTAGCATCACTTTGGGACAAATATCTTTTTTAGATCTCTGTTGTGGTGGGAGACTCTGGGGACCTCATGAGAAAAATGGAACAAACTTCAGTCCATCTATTTGAGTATATTACCAATCTCATATGTGCTCTCTATTACCTTACAAACTACCATCTTCTAGGATTATTTATGTTACCTATTCTGTGGGATATGTTTTACCATATGAGTCATGAATTCCATTATCACAACTCTTCACTGAAAACTCTTCATTTTATGTAACAGTTCAGAATTAAAAGANATAGACTCATTCTTCCCACCCCTCTTTTGCTCCTACTCCCATTGTTACATGCATTAGCAGTATCACCAAAATAACTTTGCAAAGCAAACTCTGAAGCTAAAAAAAATTCTTGATTCACGGTGTGGTGTTCTCATTGACCCCTGCCAAAGGCCAACCACAAACAGCTCATCAGCTGGGGAGACCAGAAACCTCTGAAAATAGATTTTGTTCACTTGGCTTTGATCTCTCCTTTAAATCCACAGACTTCTTCCACTTTCATGTTTTCCCACTAGGACATGCCGAATGCCACATAACTATTCACTGGTCAAGAAAGATGATGCAAATAAAGCTATGTTTCAAATTTTCTCCAGTATAATCTATGTTAAGGAAATTGCAGCCTTTCTTGTGCATCTCTTCCTAAAGAGATCATTAGAGAGAGCATCTTAAGAGAGCATCTTCCCGCTTCATCTTTTTCTTTGCTCAATGACAACACGTAGGTAAGGATGTGGATGACAAGTGACAAAACTGTGCTATACTGCATATCCTTTACTTTTTCATCTAAAAATAATGACATGAGGTTGATACAGGCTAGTGCTGGGGAAAGTGACAACATGTGCAATCCACGTGTCTTCAGTTTATCATAGAATTACAAAAGGATGACAAACACCTCCAAGATAATCAAGCACAAACTTTGATCGACCCTCATCTTGTCAACTAGACCACAGCTCTAAGTGTGACACGCAGTTATTATGTTTCCTGTTGCACCAATTCATATTGCTTATAACAGTGTCAAGAGGCTTTTCCAGAAGAAACTAAAATATTTTCAAAGCAATTACTTAAATCCACAACAACAAGATTTTCTATATAGTTCTACATCTTTCATTGTGCATTCACACAATTAAATCAAATGCTATGCATTAAAATAATTCAGAAATACCAAATTTCCTAATTTCTTCCATTATATGCACACTATTCACTAAATTGCCACCCAATCAGAATCCTTTCATTAAAAATTTTGTAAAGGAGCAAATTAGATATTCATGTCTGAAGCAACATAGAACAGATTAATTCAATGTATACGTAACAGGGAGAGCTTTTTCAGCATTAAGTGAACTATCACTAAATTATTTGGAAAGTAAACTAACCTCTGTGCTTCTTTGTTCCCAAATACCTATGCTGACTAATCTGCAGCAAATATTGGTATTAGATACTATTCCACTCTAAACATAGTAGCATGTGGTCCTTTCAAATTCTCACAGCAATGCAGTGTGCCTTATTTAATATTAAACCTTTTGTTTTAAAAGAATCAGCTTATAGAGAGTAATTAAATTGCCAGCCTGCTTTAATAATAATTAAATGTTATAAACACTAAGGACAAAGTGGTCTTTATGCTACAAATACATGTCCATTTATTGACAAGTCTGCAGCTACATAAGAATTCACAAACCCAGGTTCAGTGAAGCAGTCACAAAGTGAATCATACAAACACTTCTTGCCAGATCTAAGTATTAGACCATCAGCTTCCCTTTGGGTAGAGAATCATCAACAGGATTGAGTACCTTGCACAACCCTCACTAGAGCTTCCCAATATTTAAGTGATATATAACAGTGGTTCAGAAATTTAGAAGTTCTGTAACAGAAGCAGCACAGATTGGAGACAAGACCTAAACTGCATAATAAATAAATAAATAATCATTTTAATTTTTCTCCTGTGTTCTGCCTTAGAGTGTCTCTTTCTGCCCAAAGTAGTCTGAACTGCCTGCCAGACTGCCATCTGGCCAGAGGTGCAGATGGGGTATCTGGAAGCTGGGTGTAACACCACAGTTTATCGTGGTATATGCACACAAACTTGTGCATCTGTGTGTCAATCACTCAACCCCTGTGCACAACATGGAAAGAGCATGGACTGATGCAGGTGTCAACACCTTCTCTTGCTTTAGAATGGAATAGCCTTTCTGCCTATTCCACATGCAGTGTTTGTTGTTTGAATGGTAGATCTCAGTACCCATGGGAACAGAGATTTGGGCCCTGATCACTTTTATACTAAGTCCCAGTATACACAGCTCAGCAGAGCTGCTGGTCCTCTCAAAGGGTTAAGCAGTTCAGCCTTATCAACAGAGGACTGAACAAAGTTTTTTGTGTACATTCCTAGACTTGTCCCATCCTCAAGAGGAACTTCAGACCTAAACACAGTTTTCCAGATGGCAGAAGTATTCCTACATGATGCTCAATCTGTAGTGTTCAAACTCTTTCACAAGTAACTTTTACTTCTCATAAATGATTTGTTAAGTAAGACCTGACAAATCCTTCACAGAGAATATCATACAATAATTTTAAAAAGCTTGACTCTGTTATTACCACACCAGGGGCCTGGGGGCTTACTGGCAAAACTACATTGCATGAACAGCATAAAAAAAGCTAATGGGATCTTCACCAAACTCTTTTTTCTAAAAGAAAACCAGAGGCAATCGAATTCTGCAGTCAGTGAATAAGCTACTAATCACTGAAATTAAAGGATTCAAACAAAAGTGTGTCATGGGTAGGATACAAGAGGATACTATACTTAACTATCAACCAGTAATTAAACTGTGTTGACAGTTACCTATTATAGTGTATGCTAAAAAGAAATGGCACCATATTTCACAGAGATCTTAAAATTAAGATCAGTGAAACTACCAAAAAGACCACAGAGAACAGTACGCTTTTTATCCCTCACAGACCAAGTCCAGACAAAGACAAGGAAAAAAGCAAGAGAAACTTTCCTCTGAATATTGTACCATCCCACATTGCCCACTTTTATTTTTAAAGCTGGTTGTTTCACAAAAGGGACCTGCAGACATAAATCTTACATGTGTAGTTTTGCAGAGAAGCATAGCACAGTAATTAGCGCACTATCAAAAATTCAAGTACTCATCCAGGAATAATGGTGGACCTTATGTTCCAAGAATAGCACATACTTAATAGCATGGTATCTTCTTCACTTCGTTTTAATGAGAAGTAGAACCTTAGAAAACAGATAGGGTAATTCTTGTAATGCTATATGCCATTCAGGTGAATGTCCTCTGGTATAGTATTTCATATAAAAAATGCAAAGGCTTTTTCCTCAGACACATGCATGGGTTTTCTTACCTTTGGTTCCATTGAAATGAAGCTGTGGGTACCTCTACTTGAGAGAACTGACCTTTTAATTGTTTTACTATGGTAGAAGTGATAGTAGTCCTTCAATGTTCCAATCTGTAAAAACAGAAAAGAAAAAAAAAAGGAGTGGAAGACTTAATTTAATGAAACCAGTTTCCTGTTTTTCATTTTGGAAAGTCTATAAATTATGCAATTTCCTTTGTGCTGAAATGTTACTTGAACCCACTGATCATCTTTCAAAAGAAGGACATATGATATAAAGTAGATGAAGTATCCTTGAGGCAGTAACTGCATAACCAAAGATTATAACTGAGCTGCTTTGTCTGGCTGCATCTATCTTTTTAATATTTAATTTATATGCTGTACTTTAGGTAATTGTATATCAATCTATATCCAAACTGTCCTCAAACAGCAAGTATAAAAATCATTAAAAGGCTATAGGGTTATTAAAAAGCACTCCATTTAGTTTGCTTAAGGAAATGTACTGCAAAAGACACTAGACTTGGTAATTCATATAATTAAATTATAAAAAGGACACTCACAGCATCAGACTATACAACAGGAATAGTTTTCCTGATCTGTCAAATGAGAGCAAAACGTAGAAGAAAGAAAGAAAGATGGAAATAGTAACTTCATAGGATAATAACTCATTTGAGGTACAAAATAAACTCATGCAAAATTGCACATTTCACAATGGTGTAATAAAAATACTTCTTACTCATCCCTTCAGTACACAATAGAAATACAAATACTGAAGTGAGATGGCCTTCACAATTTGAAAAAGAAATTTTCCTTTCCAGAAGTCATCAATGTCTGCTTCCATTTTTCATTTTTAACTTGAAACTTCAGTTTCACTCACCTATAAACATTCAGAGTCCTTGTCTTAGGGAGAATGCCTCTCCAACTCATTTGGAATTTGACCTACTACAGCACTGCAAATCTTGTAAGACCCTTAATAATTTAGTTTCAAGTTCCTCAATGATGAGCAGAAAAGGAACAGTTTGGCCTACTATCATTTCAAAGTAAAAGTCAAAATGACCTCATGGAATAGGCTGGATTTTCCAAATACAGCTGAATGATATCACCGAAGAGGACGGAGCAACACGTGAAAACTTTCACCTTAAGAAATGCCTCAGATTTCTTGATTAGCATCTATAAGAACACACATGCAGGAAACTTGAGAGTTCAGAACTGAAGACTTGAAGAGAACTGGAAATAAGTAGCTCACAAATTCCAAGAATATTTAAAATATTAGTAAACTAAAATCTTGAGAAAACAAGAAAGTAGACTACAAAGAACAAAAAGAAACTACAAAGAAAATAAATAAGGTATTTATAAGATTGTAAGAGTATAAAATGTTACTATTTATAAATGAATAATAAAAAAAGAACTACAAAGAAAACTGATAGATTTTGATAGAAAACAGCAACAATTTTAATTAATTTGCCTAATGGATCTAGGATATTAACACCAGTCTGTGTGGGTGGTTCATCAATATCTTCATTTTGGGAAGAGTAATTTATGTCTAGTGTAAGAAAAATACCAAAACATTCAGTTAAATCAATTTAGTTTATCATGAATTAAGTAAGAATTGTTTTTTTCTATGACTAATGTAAGTGTATCAGCAGTAATTTTCTTGCTGCCTTCCCTCAGAAAAGCAATTCCAGCTGAAGTGGCACATCTCCTCAGCACAGGTGAGCTCAGCTGTAGTGAACTGGGTTATATCTGGCTAGAGGCCAGTCAACAGTGCTGTTCCTCAGGGCTCAGTCCGAGGGACCAGCTCTGTTCAATACATTTAACAATCTGAACACAGGATTTAAGAACTCCATTAGCATCTTTGCTGATGATGCCAAACTGGGAGACCAAAGGCCTCGCAGATGCATCTGGATAGATCAGAGCATCAGGCTATGATTAATGGGATGAAATTTAAAAAGTTGAAATTCTGGATTCTGCACTGGGGATTAAGTAATACCAGGCACAAGGGTAAAATGGGAGTGAAGTGGCTGCAGAGCAGCCCTGCAGAGAGCAACCTGTGGCCGCTGGCTGACATTAGGCTACGCGTGACTCAGCTGTGCATCCGGGCAGCCGTGAGTTCAAACTGCATTGTGGAGTACCTCAAATACTGCATACCCAGCAGACAAAGGAGGTGGCTGTCGCCCCATACTCAGCTTTGGTAACCCTCATTTAGAGCACTCTGTGTAGGCCTGGGCCCTACAATTTCAGAAGGATGTACAGGTCCTTGAATGCATCCAGAGGAACTCAACGAAGCTGGGGAATAGCCTGGAAGGCATGGCTTGTGAAGTGGGGCTGAGCACTTTGCCTTGGAGAACAGTAAGCTGAAGGGTGACCTCGTTGCTCTCTACAGCTTCCTGAGGAGGGGGCCAGGAGAGATGGAGGTGCTGATCTCTTCCCACTAGGATTCAGGGATGTGTCAGAACCGTTCAGAATTACATCAAAGAAGGTTCACACTGAACTTTAGGATGTGTTTCTTTACCAACAGGAGAGTCAACCAGGCTTCCTGGGGTAGTTGTGAATGCCCCAAGCCTGTCAGTATTTCTGAGGCATTTGGACAATGCCCTTAATAATGTGCTGTAACTGTTGGTCAGCCCTGATTCTGTCAACTAGATGACCACCATAGGTCCCTTCCAAGTCTATTCTATCCTATTCTATTATCTTCTACTCTGTTCCACTCCATTACTTTTGGCTACAGCAACTAAAGTTTGTTCTGATTTTAAGAGCCTGTAGCACAGTCCAGTAGCATCAGGTTACCATTGCACTCTTTTTACATTATTATTATTTATAACACTGAAACTTGGTGCCAGGCTTAGCACAAGTGCAAGTCCTTCCCTGAGACAGAGGGATGTAATCAGTTACTTTCTGGATGTTTCCTGGGATCATCAGTAGTCTAATAAAACTGAAGTGCTAGCTGCTGAGAAGTGATGTTAGTCTTGCTTCATAAGTCCTTCAGAGACCTGTAAAGTACATCCTCACCCCACCAGTAACCTGTAAAGGTAACTGAACTTTCATAGACCTTGCTCCTTCAGAGTGCTTTAGAAACCCACTGCTTTGTCTGTGTGACTTACAAAAGCACACACTTTACTGAAGACTCAGCTTAGACAGGTAACTGGATTTTACAGCTTCCCAGAACTGTTTAAATAGAAAGGCCATATTACAGGGAAAATAAGCATCCATCCTGTTTTGTGCTACGAAGGTCTAAATATCTATAACACAGTTCTGTGTTTTGCTTGCACTAGTTTAATGTGTTAATTTATTTAGTTATTTACTAAAGACTAACTCTAGCTGACCACTCCGAGGGCAAATTAGGAGATTACCTAATCACCTTCTTCTAGGTTTAGCAGAACTAGCCATCCATGGGAGATACTGGAGGCATCTGCATGCTTCCAGCCCAAGGAGGACAGCACGAGACTTTGTAATCCTTATCAAATCTACTCCCTCTGAGAAGTTGGGCTGAGGAGACAGAACCAAACCCTTGGAATTATGTATGGTAATTGCAATGCTATGTCCTCCAAACACCATTAGTTTTCACATAATAATAGTGATCATTTAGAATTGTGAGATCTACAGCTTTAGTTGATAACTGACAAGGAATTAAAACAAGCCCAAAACTTTTAAATGCAATTAAATTCATATTCACTAAATGCCTGTGCCTTTCACAGCAAAGTAACACCAGCCCTTCTAAAAGCCTTTTTCATCTTCTCTTACCTTAATGGGAATTTACTTACACCTTCCAATTCCTTGGGCCACTAGGAAGAAGAATTAAGCCATGTAACTACAGTACAATAAAACTTCTCATTGAGTAAGTTCTTGTTAAATTGTTCTTTATACTTCTAACTCCCAGGTCCTAGAGACACTCTCAGAGAAAAGCAATGCAAAGACAGAAACACCCAAGGTAACTACTCTACTACTGCTAGAGACTGCTGGCAGTCTCACTCAAATATCCCTGGGAAATCTTTGAAATCTGCTTTTTCTTTTACACAGAGGGCATTAATTTCTTTAGAAAGAAATAGGGAAATATTGCCTGGCCAAAGGAAAAAGAATGGACAGTGGATATAGGTAAGACCTAATCTCTTTAGAAGTAATATTTGTAAACATTTTCAACAGATCTATACACACAGTTGTACCAAACTATGTTTATTCAAGGATGAAATAATTCCAAGAATTATTTCAGTTCCCAGGAAATAATGGCATCCCTGAAAACCAAAGCATCCACATATTTACATTAAATTTATATTTATCTGGTCTTATTTAAAGTTGAGAAAATGTGTTAATTTTAAAGATAACATGAAACAAGAATGAAACACTGTAAGCTTGCTCTTGAAAAATATTTCTTCCATATGTTGTTTTATCGTTAAAGGCAACAGGAAGATAATTTAGGACATAATTACTGAATTAATTAATCTGCATGTGCATTCTGTCTCCGTAAATTCTGTAAGGAAATACAAATGCTAAACATGACTGTTAAACATATTTAAATATATTTTATACAGTCACCAAACTGACCTATCTGACTAAGCTCTGAAACTAAACTGACTGAAACTTCTATGTAGCTGAACAAGAGTAGGGAAGTCATTCCAGCCACTGGGTAGAAATCCAAGAGATGCTTCTTAACTTGAAAATATTTTTTAAGAGGCAAATCTTTTAAAAATCTAGGTGCAAAGGGCTCTTCTCCCAGAGGGCTGAACAGAAAACCATATGCTACTGATTTGGTGAATTGGAGGATATATTCTAAGGGTCCCTGTTTCTCCCAGGCTTTAATGAATTTGCTCCTAAACAAATTTGGAAAGAAGACGGATCAGGTCTGAACTCTGTAAAACACTAGAAAACCAAAGAACCACAATGCTGCTACCTCTGTGCAGAGCTGGAATATAAATCATTATAACTAGGCACCAGACTCTATTTCACATGGAGGTGAAGGTATACCCCTTCCCATTTTTCAGAACTGCAAAAAATTTCCAACATTTTCAAGTCCTTGGCAGAAGAAAATATCAAAAGCAGAGATGAAGAAAGTGTATTGTTTACTACTATCCTATAATTTTAACAAAATAACCTCAACTCTATTTCCAACTTAATTTTTTTTTTTCAGATAGAAGCCTTTTAATTTGTCTCTGAAATATCATTTTTGGTGTACTCTGTATGATGCGACAACATTTCAAATATTTTCATAGTGTCCCAGTTAAAGAGAAAAGGGGGTGGCATTTTTAGCATTGTTTATTTGATACCACCCACATCATCGCTGGGGGCCATAGCTTCAGCAGGAAAAAGCCAGGGCCAGAATCTGGGAATTCACCACTCTTGCCTCAGTCACAAAAGCAGAGTGGACTGTCCTCTTAAACCATGGTGGCCTTGGTGCCTTCTGCTGCCCAGCAGTTTTTTCCCCTCCTCCCACTTCTCCCCTGGAGTGCTACTATGGGAGTTGCACTGTTGAAGTGGACAGCTCCAAGCAGCAGAGAGTTGGAGGCAGGAGTTTGAGCAAGTGCAGAGGACTGAGCTTAGCNTGGGGCGGGGGGCGGGGGTGGGGGAGCACAGTGTTCCACACTGCTGCGGAAGCTCTCCTCACCATACTGCCTTTGTTTGGAGACCACACCTGGTGCTCTATCTTTGAGATGCGTTTTTCTTTGTCCTGGTTTGTGGGTAAGGGACCTTCTTTTGTGTACTTTTTACTATTGATACTGATGTAGTTATTTTAAATTGTTATTTTCATCCCATAATCTCTCCTTGTTATCCCTCCATTATCAGAAGGGGTGGGAGAAAGAGGGCATCTTATTTGGAGTTTAGTTCCCTCTTGGTTGTTAAAACCAGCACACATAGAATCATGAAATCACAGAATAGCCTGAAAGACCAAGTTGAGTGGTCTGACAGCAGATGAATACCATTAAGAGGGACCAAGACAAGCTTGAAAGTGAGCCCATAGGAATCCCATGAGGTTTAACAAGACCAGGTGCAAAGTGCACTTCAAATGTAAATTTGAAATCTCACAAGATGAGCCCATTGCCCTTAATTTCAACCCCTGCTGGTTTATTGTTATCCACAGGTGTAAAGGGGTTCAATGATAATACAGGAAACTACCAATCCCTTTCCTTCTTGAGTCACTCCAGACAAGCAAGAGCTAAGCATCTTAAAACCAGCACTCTGGTTCAGCATTTTGGGACAAGAAAGCTCTGCAGACTCATTATCTGTTCACTGATCCACCCAAATTAAAGCACCCATCTCTGGAAAGGTCATGTTCATTCCAGACTTGGAACCTAAACTTAAATTGTATTGTAAGAAACAAAAGCGTGTAGTGGAGTTTCTGGGGGGACTGGGATGGGGTCCTTTCACCATAAGACACTACAGCAGTGACCACACTTTCTCATCCTCCAGCTCCCTTCTCCAAAACCCCACAGGCTGGGTCAGCACTGACAGATCTCCAGCATACTGAGGCTGGAGGACCCATCACCATAAAGACAGCTGCAGACTGAGATGAGGGCTCTGTCTCTCCCTAACATAACATCGAGTTGAAAGGATTTTTTACTGTTTAACTAACAAAAATTCAAGTGCCCATATTGTGGAGATATCTCTGTATGACAGAGGTACGAACCTTGTTCTCAAGATAGTAACAGCCTAACTTGCCAGTTCATACCTACTTCTCCCATATTCCCTTTTCAAGTTTGTTATAAATGGAACTGATGTCTGCAAAGTGTTGCTGCTCCTTGAAGAAGAGTGACACTCTGAATAAGTTTGGCTTGGTTTTAAATACACCCCCTTCTTCCTGAATAAGAGACTCCTAGATGGAAAAAAGCCTTAACTGTAAGCAGGAGTTCTTGCCCATTTTATTGAATCTTCAGTCTGGAGGACAGGATAGTTCAGTTGGAAGAATTAAGATTCCTTTCTGAACCACCCGCATTTGAAAAATAAAAAAAAAAAACCCTGCAAAACAGAGAGCAAAACTTCTTAAAAAATCACATGGCTACTTCAGGAGAAATATCACAATTCCATAGAATTCCACACTGCATCTCTTCAGCATGGTGGGAATGCAACACTTATCATTTAATCACTGGCATTCCTTCTCATTCAGTTTAAATCGACAGGAAAGCACATCACCTTACTGAATTAAAACGCACCATTCTAGCCTTCTTTTGTATTTCTCATTTATGTTTCAAATCTTTTGAATGGAGAAGTTTTGTCCAGACACTTGCCTTGAGCTAGTTTGGCTTTTTAAATAGCTAATGGCAAAAATTAATAACAGCCATTAAAATAAAGTAGCTTGGCCTTATGTTAAGATATTGTCACTCCTGTTACTTACATGCTGCTGTACTTTGTTTAAAAAATAAAGCAACACACTATGTCTTTCAACTGAGAAATAGGTTCTAGCCTTTAATTTTCATATGCCTTTGTTAGGAGGATGACAATATATTGATATTCTGAGGTCAGTTATGACTTTTGATATCATTCTAATTCAGTTGAGATCTCAAAGTTAAGATTTTTTACAGTTATATTACTGTATTCCATATCTATCTGAGGCCAAAAATTGCTACTGTAAGACCCTACAGGCATGTAGGGTGTGTAGGTGTGTCTATGCTGTGTGTTTGTCTGGGAATGCTGTCATGGGCATTTTTTAAATCTTCTCTCATGGGCAGCATCTGGTTCTTTGCCGTGCTGTATTTGCTTTGTGAGCTGTTTGGTCTTTGCTCAGGCAAAGGTTTTGCCTGCCCTGTCCAGATTCTCTTTTAATTTCTGGAGGTTTTGCACATCTCGGAGAGGCTGCCTTTGGTGGAGTTCTGCAGGTGCCCGCTGGCCAGGCCAGCTCAAGCCCCTCGGCCTCCTGCTCCAGGAGGGTGCCACCTCGGAAGGGAAGGTGTGACATCCTCTTCTCCTCATCCTCCAGCCCTGTGCCTGTCTCTAGCTGGCAAGGTCTTGAGAAAGGGCATTTCCGGCCTTTGTTGGGGCCTCTCTTTGCTCCCTGGTGGTTGTGAGATTTAGCAGTTTGCTATCTAGAAGTTATTTACCTTTTTTTTCCCCCTTGCTTGCTGGCATTCTGTTACTGAACTGTTATTTTTCCCTGGTATTTACTCGTATCTCATTCCTTACTGGTAGAAAGGAATTGGTTGGAATCAAGGGGGAATGTTACACAATCCAGAGAGCCCACCTCTTTAAATAATCTCAAACCAAGATAGTTGATATATATGATTTTTAATTACTCTATAAAAGTAGTTTTTCCTCGTAGTTTTACTTCTCCAGGTTTTCTACTGCATTACAGTATATAACTTAAGCATATTTATAGGCTCAATTCTAAAATGCAATTTAATTAAAATTAAAAGCTACATTTAAATGTGGAATCCTAAATTCCTAGTTAGATTATTCTAAACTACTTTTTAAAATCAAAGCTCTACTTTTCTATATAGAGAAATGCTCTACTGAAAAGATACTATAAAATACATTTAGCAACATAAACTGAATTATGTTTCCTCTGAGACTCCTAACTGATTCATAACTTTTAAAAGTAGAGGTGAATTGGAAAAAGCTTCCTACAACAAACCTTCTGCACAAAGGTTACTTTGTACAACTGTATTTTCAAAAAATATTGTCAAATTTGAAATTACAGTACTTCAGTGCTCTCTTGGCAATATTATTTAACACATGGAAATACTGTGAAAAATAAAGAGAAAAAACCTAACAACCAAACAGCAATATAAAGTCTTTTACATCATTAAAAAAATCCAAAAAGTTTATATCACAAACAAGTTTTAGTATATATCAGCAGGTAAGATTAATTTAGGTCTTAGAAAGAATAAATTCTAACTGTATCATAGCCTTAATTCTAATACATGCTAGATCATACTAAGACTTATTAATTGAATCTACACCAACATATAGGAGGAACAATCCTTCCAAACAGGACTGTGGCATTTTTTTTTAGATTATATGTTTGTGCAAATCTTGTTGTTATTGAAATTATGAACTCTCTGCCTTATTGAGTTATGAAAAGTAGGAGAGGTTAACAAGGGGTTTTGTTTGTTTGTTTTTTTAATATATAAACATATATTAAATGTAATTAAAATATTTAATTATAAATTATATTTATAAATTATAATTATATTTAATTAAAAATTGTGCTGCTTCTAAAAGTGCAGGTAAAAAGGAATACTGAAGCCAAGTCATAAAAAGAGAAATCCCAAAGACACCCATCAGGTAAATAAAGCCAAGGAAAAACTGCCTGAATAAAGACCATGTGAAAATGATGTTTGAGTCTTACAGGGATGAGCAGCAATGCCTTACATGGCACAGGTAAGAGGAGGCCACAGTAAATACATATTCCCTGCAAAAGTCATGACAGAAGCAGGGCTTGAGCTTAACCCCTACCCTTCTCTGTTGCAGCTGCAGCTCTGAGAAGAACATGCATCAGTCTAGGAGAGGACAACATCAGAACTGTGCTGTATATTAGCACCCGAGAGGACAACATCAGAACTGTGCTGTATATTAGCACCCTCTGAACACTTGCTATGTGGTACCACTTCCCTACAGATGAGGGGTTAAAAATATGCCCTCAGTGATATTGAGAATGAATAAAAAGTGAGAAGCTGAAGACATCTGGACACTGTGTTGACTGTTCAAGAATTAAATTGAAAAAAATGTTACTGTAGTACTTGAAAAATTTATTTGAAGATCAGTGGGTTTAATCCACCTCTTCTCTAGGGCTGATAAAGAGGTTGTGACTATTACAACAATGTTCAAAAAATAGCTAAAACTTAATGAACAGGCAGTGATAGAGGGGTTTATATGAAGTGCAGATTAAGTGAAGTTTATATGAAGTGTAAAATATTTGGGAGGAAATGGTGAAGAAGGCCCTTTCACATTTGTCATGTGCAATGTTAAAATAAGTACAGTAATTAAGAGGCATTAATAACTGCAACTGTGAGTTTTGCCTTGTGAGCACTGCAGCAACTGGCAAGCTCATGTCCCTCTCAAACAAAGTAATGCAACATTATGCAGCAAACCTTTGACCATGGACTTGCAGTTCCAGGGCACCCTTACATTTTTCATGAAAATTCTCGAAAGGAAATCAATTACTTCCTTCATTCTCATTCATCTTTTCTATCATTTCTTTTCAATACAGAAACCAGCATAATATAAACTGGTAGTTTATGCCCCTTTTTGTAAAGCTAAGTGAGTCACCACCTTGTTTCTGCAAGTAAAAATGAGTGCAACAAAGTGTATTTATATTATGCTGAACAAACAAAAGTAACCTCTGCAGTATTTAAAGTGACTTCAAATCAGTTATCATGCATTTTCAAGTTCAAGCCATAACGAACATATATTTTATCTGCAAAGATGCCGTTAGACAATATGGTAATGTTTGTTTCAGTACTGCAGTCATCATTTTAATGAAGCCATCAAAAAGGAAACAAATACCTTTAACCTTTAATTTTGAGGAGTCAACTAAATTGCCACTGCTTTCTGAAATCTTTTTTTCCCCACTCCTAACTCAATAATCTGTAATTTAAAATGTCTAAATTATATACTGCATCAACTAAAATGAGCTTTGTCTCCATTTTATTGACTTTCAATCCTATTTCATGTTGTATCACAAAAAAAAAAAAAAAAGAAAAATGAGGATGCATACTCATGCACTCTCATGAATGTTTGCTGAAGTAGCAAACAGAATTGGCCATGTACCATACATTATTAGACGCTCCAGGCTCTAAAGACTACTGTTTCTTTGTAATATTTCTTCACCTGTGCTGTCATATATGTAATTATAATAAAGCATAAGAATGAGGTTTGACAAAGTTCTGACCAGGCTACTTCATTCATGCGAACAGTATAAAGGTTAGTTAAGGCATTTGATTTTTAAACAAACTACTGCAAGAAGTGTCACAACAAACAATGCACATATTCATTTCCTTTTAAATCTTGATTCAGAAATATTTAATAAGCATCATCCCTGTCCTGAAACTTGTAAACATCTACCCAGTCCCATGGGATCAAGTACCTTCTCACTTACAAAACTGCGAGTCAGAAGTAACTGTTGAAACTAATGAA
>VWZN01020895.1:1386-12397 GCA_013396955.1 Regulus satrapa | reverse complement strand
CGGGCGCGGGCCGCGTCCCCGGCACCGAGCCGCAGAGCGCGCCGAGTTGGAAGGGAGCCGTCGGGATCATCGAGTCCGACGTTTATCCTTGCACTGGACACCCCTGACAATTACACCGTGTGCCTGAGAGCATTGTCTGAACGCTTCTTGAGCTCTGTCAGCCCTGTGCTGTGACGACTTCCCGGCGGAGTCTGTTCCAGTACTCAACCATCCTCTGCCTGAAGATCCCTTTTCCTGATATCTAACCTAAATCTCCTCTGGCACAACTTCGGACCATTCCCTCGGATCCTGGCGCTGGTCACCACAGAGAAGAGATCAGTGCCTGCCTGTCCATCACCTCTATTGAGGGTGTTGAAAACTCCAGTCCACCCATAAATCTTCTCCAGGCTGAACAGACCTTAGCCACTGCTTAAATAACCTCCCCTCAGAGCCCTTCACTGTCTTCATAGCCCTTCTTTGGACATAAATGGTTTAATGCCCATCCTACATTGAAGCGCCTAGAACTGTGCGTAGTACTCAAGGTGAGGCCACATTAGGCCGCATCAGCACAGAGTCGAGGTCGGAGTGCTGGTAGGAGGCTGGATGCCCAGCCTTGAAAAATCTGTGCAACTTCTGCGCAGGAAGGTGAGATCAGCAGAAGCGGTTGGCTTTTAGGCAGGATGTAGCTCTGCATTGCCCCAAGCTGCCTCTTCCTTCCCTCAAGAGTGCACAGGTGTCTTTTCAACTGATGAGAGTGGAAACCTGAGTAGGAGCTGGGTGGAAAGAGAAATTTTAATATGAGCACTGGTTGCAAGACACATGAGTATCAAACTGTGGGTGGCTCAAAACACTCCCAACTGATGAAATGACAAAGATCCTGTCTTCCTGAAGGTGTGAAGTCATAGGTCAAAAAACCTGCATAAAGCTTGGGAAGCCTATGCCACATTCCAGTTTGTGCTAAACAGCTGAACATTTATTTAACTGGCAAAAATAAGTACATAAAATTTTACCTGTCCAAAAGCTAAAGACACCAAACGAATCTTTACCTTCCCAAATATGCATATATTTTGAATGTAATCCTTTTAAATACCTGCATATTTCCTTATTTTCTTTCTTCCTTCCCAGCAAAAAAGTACCCATGAGACTATCTTCCACCTTGTCTAAAAATGTAATTCGAAATGGGCTATTTGTTATGGCACAAGTCCTCCATATTCTAAAAACTACTGAGCTTTTGTTGTGTGCCAAGACAGGGGCTGCTTGGCTCTGAGAGCTATGTTTTCCAGATGCTAAGCCCAAGTTAATGAAAAATATGTCAACATTTAGATTTGCTTTGTTTCAGTTCAAGGGTTATGTAGTTATATGAGTGCATCTTGTCTATCTGCAATATAAATTCAGATGTATATTTATATATAAATAGTTTCCAGTTTAACCACAAATTACTTTGTATGGGCCTTTGTTGTGTGTTGTAGAAAGCAATGGGGGTTCCTGTGACCCTTGGAACAAGTAGCCAGAAGAAAAAGCAAAAAACTATAGGAATGTGCATGAAATTATAAACTGTATGCCTGCTTTTCTTCTTTAGTTAGCTTGTTTTTTCCTAGTGTTAACAGACCAAACACTGCAAATTGGGAAAATCATTAAGGCCATGGTGTATAGGTGTTGACTTTCTCTTCCTATTGAATTTTTTTAGAAGATGGTACCTTAAGCAAGATGATACAGCCATGCCTACTAAACAATCTACTGTAATATACCCACTATGACAAGATCTGTGGTCCTCAGATCACATGCAGTGTTTTGCTCTCTCTTCTCAGACTCATCACCTAACATCAGTTCTAATGCCTTCAGCAATGTCATTAAGATGTATGTTATCCATAAGTGATGTTTCTGAAATACAAGCTTTACTAGTGACTACAGTATCTAATATCACAACTACAGTGCCTTTTCTGAACTACAAAACTGAATATTAGAAGAGAAGTGAAACTTTGTTTGCATTGCAGTCAGTGAGCAGTGGTCAAACTACAGAATTTCAGAGAGTGACTGAGGAGAACTAGAAGCTGCATTTAAAGGAGACTTGAAGTTAGCTTTACATGCTCAAGTCTTCACAGTTTTTAACCAAATAAGGTGGGTAACACATTGAACATAGGTAAATTGAATCTCTAGCTTCTAGCATTCATTTATTCGCTAAAACAATTCACGCAACAGAATCTGAGAACCTCTTGACAAAAAAAAAAAAAAGAACCCAAATATCTTAGGTAAAAGAAGTTTTGTTTATCTTTAGGTCTAACGCTGAAAAGTAATTGGTCAGCATGAGCATGTTAATATTAGTGGTTTAAACAAAGAAATTGCTAGAAACCAAACAAAGCAACACATTTTCATAAATAAAGCAAAAAAAAACAAAATGAATAAAGAACAACGTAGGAAAATAAATCACAAAATTGCTCTAATTTAAGACTTACTATGATAAAGTGTTTAGAAACAGACATTGAGAGCTAATATTTCCAGTAGTTTCTCAGAGTACAAGAACTACATTGATTCTGTAGGCCTGTGAATGAGACTGCATCAGTGAGTGCTGAGAGAGTCTGTTGAAGCCCTTGCAAGGCTACTCCCCAACTATTACCTTTTCAATATCATGGTGACTAGGCAACTTCCCTAGTGGAGAATTGTAAATATTTCACTTGTCTTTGAGAACAGTAAGAAGGGTAAGTTAGAGAACTACAGCTTCACTTTGGTCCCTGAGAATCATGGAGAAATCAAAGGTCTCAGAGCTCAGCTCAGATATCTTGTAGCCTGAAGTCAAGGAGCCGAAGCATTTACCAGCTTATTTCTTACACACAGATGCATCAGACACAAATTATCTAAGCGCCATATTCTAAAAGTTCAGTCTGCAAGATCTGGGCATTATCAGAATACATAGAATGTGTGAGGTTGAAGGGGCCTTTGAAGATCACTCAGGACAGTCTCCCTGCACAAAGGAGGATAAGGGAGAGAAGGAGGATAAGGTAGAGAACAGCATTGTCACTTCTTTAGCTATCACCAGACCAAGCACTGCCGTTCTTACACTGTAGATTCTGCATGGATTCCTAAGGACTGAATGATAACTTCACTCTTGCCCAGGAACCACTGGAAAGCAGTCTTTTGAATGTCAATTTCACCACAGCTACATTCTGGTTTCAGGGATGTGGTCTATTGATCCTCTGATCTAAAACCACCTAGAGTCTTTATGGAGGAGATATGAGGAGGAGATGTGAGCTACCACTCCCTATGGATACAGCTGCATAAGTGACAGGCCAGTCAACTAAACTGGCTTGGCAAGAGACTGTTTGGAGGTTCACTGCTCCCCAAATTCAGGCGTTCTGAAATATGGTTCAGCATTTTGTTATACATGTACCTCAGCATAAACATAACATAAGTTTTTAACTTCATAACTGTCATCAACTTCCTGCATCTATAGAGTAGTAGAAAATTCACACTTCTTTCAATAACCTTTAATATTCAGGGTTTGGCAAGTTTATATCTTTCTCCCTGATATCCTTGATAAAGAGTTGATAAAGCATTCTGTCAGTCTCTAACTGAGCAGTTTTATTCCTAAACTGATCTGCATAATTTCATTTATTTATTTTTGTTTGTTTGTTTGTTTTATGATTTAAGGATACTATAAAACTCAGAGAGTTTAAACCCAAGTGATAGATATTTAACTGTACCTTCAGTCATTCCAACCCACTTGAGATCCTGAATTGTTACTGTTACTTGGCTTTCAAGGTCCTCCATTTCCCATGGAAAAAAAATCCTTCATTTTCTCTCTGGTCTCAAAGTCAAATAAATCAAGTTCATTCTCTAGTGAAATCCATTCAACTGTATGAGCCAAACTGATTCAGCAATCATTTGTAAAAGAGGAAAAAGCAAATACCAGCCATTTAAGTATCTCTAGTCTTATAAATATTCCCACTGATAAGTGAAAGATTAATGTTCTTGCCAGAGCATGTAACTGTTAGCTAGCAATTAGAAACTCCAGTTATTAAGTCTTCCTCACCAAAAAGCCTCTTAATGCTTCAAAGATGAGCATTAGATAGAAAAGTGGAAATAGTGACTCAAAAAATAAGAATAGTTTGCCACTAATTACTTACATAAATACAGATTAGATACCTTCAACAATCTGAGTTTCAAACAAAAAACTTTAGAAATGTTCTTACTTTTAAATTATTAAATTTATACTGAGGGCAGGAGCAGCAGGGAGAAGCAAAATAGAAACTCTTGCTCAGTTCCCAGGAATTCTGCATCTTGGCTATTCTGTTCTCAAAATATGGAGCTTTCTCCAGTAAGAAGAAAGTTATCAGCAGCTTACTGCATTTTGCAAGGCAGTTTTTTGTCCCTGTGACTGACATCCATAGTTTTTGCATTAAAACTGAGGAAGAAGGTATTTTCCTGACTGATGCTTACCTTCCTGACTTCTTGGAAGTGGCTCTCATATGCCAGACTGAACACAGATGAGAACACTGGTCAGTCTTTTGATTGACTGTAAATGTACAAACCTGTCGTGGTTTCAGACGACGGGTATCTGCTAGGGCAGACAAGAGCCTCCCTTGAAAACAGAGATTGAAAAAAAAAACCCCTCTGTTCCTCCAAATTATTTTGATTTTGAAATTAATGGGCTTTCAGGCAAAGGTATGGGAATAGGAATAACTGTTCTTTACTAGTATGTTTAACAAGACAAACAAACGACAGCACCTACAGCAGTCAAATAACAAACAGAGCCAGGGTTCTCCCCTCCGGTATAGTTACAGTCACAGCTGGCAGGGAGCGCTGGTGGCTCCGGGGCGGGTGCGCTGATCCCACACGGCTGCAGGGGCGCTCCGGCTCGGGGAACACGAGGCGAATGGCGGCTGGGCCCAGACCGGGAGCGATGGAATTCCCGAGGCTGAGCGAGCTGTACCAAGTGTCCGTGGTGCTGGCTGGAGAGCGTGGAGGTGTCCAAGCGGGGCTGGGGTGCGGAGTGTCGAAAGGCAGGGAAACTCCGGATCAGCGCTGGAGAAGCGATGGGATTGCAGCGGCCGCGGCAGCTCCGAGCAAGGCCGTGAGAAGGCTGGTCCTGAGTTCCCAGACAGACCAGGAGAAAAACCCCAAAGGCAGCAGGCAAAGATTCTCAAAGAAAGAAACCTTCTCCTCTCTCCCTCTGCCGAGTGATCCACAGTATCCTCACCCTGTCTTTTATCTGGCTTGGCCCAAACTCGTTGTTTCCCTCAAGTACCCACATCAATACCTAGGAGACTAATGGTAAAAAAAATTTACAGCTAAGAAGAAAGAAAAAAAACAACCCCAAACAAAACCACAAACATCAATACTTAAATTCCATGTCCTGAGCAGCTTTAGATGGAACTTGATTGGACTTCACACTGTTGTGTTCAAAGAGGTACAGGGATTCTGCATTAGATCTTCTCTCCTAAGAGACACAAACCATCCTGTTGGTTTATGGTTTATGTTCACCCCTGAAATACCTGGGTCTGAATCATGTAGGTGATTCTTATGGCCCTTCTTAAAGCAGGAAGTCTAACACCACCACCAAATTCCCATGAAGCTCCACAGAAGCATGGGAGCTACTCATCTTTAGGCAGAGACTCCTAGGACTGAAAAGGATTCAAATGCCTATAAATATGAAGGGCAAACAGCATGTCTAAAACTGTTTGATTAAACCACTTTGCTTGTGACCTGGACCTTTCAAGAGTTGTACCCACACCCACACCTAGGAACTATGTTTTATAATTTAGCATTCAGTTGGATAATGTGACTCACTGAAAAATAGCCACCTTGGCAAAGCACTTGGCAAGGCAAGGCGCTTTACTGTAAATCAATTTTTTTTCTGGTTGATCTTCATGACCCTGTCTCACAGGGGAACAAGTTTCCTGCTTCTGTGATATGTACAGGGAAGAGTTTATTCCTGGAAGGAGGAACAGATAAAACCTGGGGCAAAGAGAAATGTTTAAGGGTGAGTGAAAGTCCTCAATGTAGCTATTTCTTTTGATACTGATACATTTTGTGGGATAATTGTCCAAAGACAGTCTTAGGCATCTCAAATTGAAGGCAAATCCCTTTTAGATATTGACACAGAAAGTGTTTGGACTGTATTCCTCTTTATAATCACAGAACCTACTCATAAATTTTTACCTGGTTCCTCCACTCCTCCATCATCTGATACTGCATAGTATTTTTCCTTTTCCTCTAGGAAAAAACTGTTTCTCTAAGAGAAAATGTGTTTCCATCTGAAAACAGAGGTACAAGTGAGAGGTAACTAAGGACCAGTCCAGTCATCCCATGAACTATGTGGGACACAAAGTCATGCAGAGTTTAAGCTAGTTTATAGCCATGAACTATCTGGCCTCTGGGGATTTGGCAAGGAAGGCAGGGAGCAAGAGGAAGTCTTCACCCCAAGCAGGGAGAAATCTGTGGTGTTTTTTGCAGAGATTACACTGTTTGTTTGAGAACTTGCATTTAAGGTTCTTTGGTTGCCATGTCAAATAGAGCCCTACTTTCATGTACCCAACAAAGGAAGTGCAATCTCTCCCAAGCAAAGAAACAGCAAAGCAGCAATTGAGGCACACTCTAATTGAAATCTCACATTTGCATGGATCTCCTCTATCATCCTGGCTCTACTACTTCTTTGCATCTACCTCTCAGCAAGATGAGGAGAGGGAAGAATGACTGGTCTTTCATTCATCCTGTCTGATTAAAGGTTTCCAAGCTTTTTTAGATCAACATGAGGGAAAAGGCTGTCTGTTGGAGCAAAACACTGCTCTGAAGTGGTTTGCATATCAGCACAAGGACATATAGTTTAGGAACTTCTGAAAGAGAGAGATAGAGAGATTCTGGATTCTGGATTCTTAATTCTAACAATAGTAACTAACAACTGTAACAATATGTTGCCTCCATCTTGAACCCTACCAGTAAATCAGCATCACTCATTCAGCATGACATTTTTGAAATATTTCAAAAAAGGCGACATTTTGAAAGTATTTCAATTTGAAGGATGCATCAAGATTTTAAAAAGTATGCGCCAGAGATTAATATCATCCTTGACATTTTGGATTGCAAGGATTGATGGGCACATAAACAGGAATTGTGATTCTAGCACAGTTTTCAAAGCATAATAGCCACTTCTAAGAGAAAGAGTGGTTCACCAGAGGATCAGAAATGATTTCTTTTCCTGAGCTCAGGCAAGTAGTAGAAATTACACCAGTTTTAACATTTCACAGACAAAAAATGGCTCCCACTATCATAAAGAAATATTATATATTGACCAACCCATCTATCACCTAATCCATCAAGAAAATGAAACAAAAATGCAGGATGAAAAGAAAATAAATACTATTGAAAGTATTAAATATCATAGTCTGAAAGTAATCAATAACAGGAGTCTGATTTTCAATTTGGTATAATTTTACCTCCTATTTATACCTGTCCAACTCTTTATTTAACAGTATTACTTCAAACATTGGGACACATCACAAAGCTGTCTATACCTAGGAGACAAATGTCCTAGGGATGGGATATAACAGCTGAGATAGTGTTAATCTCACCATTAGTCTGGCTCAAGGCTATGTCTAAATATACAAAACTTCTAAAAAGTTGTTGTTCTCCTGACAAAATTGTTTAATTGTATACTAAACCTTGGTACTTACTTAGCAGCCATGGGAACAATTCTTCTGAAACTTCTTCAAACACTTTCTGAACAGCTTCCTGGTTTGTGTCACTAAAGTTAGTAACTTGTGACCAGAAACAAATGGCCATGTCAGTTTGCCATCCCTAGTAAGGAGCAAATGACCTCTGCTGCAGAAGCTGGATTAACAGTTAGAAGGCAGGGATGGCTAATATTTCATCTGCGTATACCCACCATCTCAGTATTTGCCACTCCTTGCAGACTTTTGCACTAAGCAGAAGTGGTTTATATTTAAATTATTAAGTAGTTGTATAGTTTCTGTCTGCACCACTGAGAAAAATGAGGTCACACACAGAAGCCATGGGCAGGTTTCCTACAATCCACTCCCTGAAATCAGACTTTATTACAAATCAGGCCAAACACCTGGTAAGTAATACATACCTCAGAAGAAATACCACACTTAGTGTTCCACAATAAATTTACTTCAAATATTTCTCCTTTCCTTCCGTCTCTTCCCTGTTTTCCTCATGTTTGATTTCTGCTTTAAAGAAGATTTACACACCACTCTGTTATCATCTAGACATGTACAATGACATGAAAAGAAGGAAAATTAACATTTATTTAATATATGGATTACAGGAAGAGCTTCAGTAAATTCTGCTTGCCCCTGAACCAACATGTAAAATTTCCAACAGGTTCCTCAAAGATGCTTCAGCCTTGGCCTCAAAAGTAATTTTGCCGAGTCGGCACTTTCTGGTCTTTCTGAATGGGAGCAGAGTTTTCAGTGGACGTGTTTGGTCATAGGTCAGTTTATAATCTAATCCACAGGGAAAGGAGGAAAATTAAAATCATATTTAGGGTCTCCATTCTAAGTGAGATTTTAGATAATATAAAAAACCTAAATGCTTTCCTAAGTGGTACAGATCAGGACTGATCAACCAGAGGAGTAGATGCCAACCTTCAAATTCCTGAAGAAATTTAGCCAGAACTCTTACACTATGCTATGGGTAGGATTGCAGAGGAAATCTGGACAAGCTGCCACAACCACAAGGCCTACTGACAATTTTTTAGTGACTATGGAGGCAAGCATCAGTGTTTCCACTGACAGCTGTAAAGACTGTGAAAATCATGAACCTTAAAGCCACAAAGGGACATGCAGAGGAATAGGGAACAGGAGCTGTGTTTGGGCCATAATGGTTCCTACCTGCTGTTCCCTTCTCCACATGCTGTTCCCCTGCTTCTATGTGGAGTTCCTCCCATGGGATCAGTGTGGGCCTTCCCTACTGAGTACAGTTCTTCAGGAACAAACTGTTTCATTTTTTTTATTTTCTCCAATGAGCCACACTTATTCCACCATGGTCTTCTCCATGGTCTTCAGGGAAATCTCTGCCCCAGCATCTAGAAGACTACCTCTTCCTCCTTCTTCACTGATCTCAGTGTCTACAGGGCTCTTGCTCACACATCTATTTCAATTATCTTCTTTGCTTTTGTGGCACTTTTGCCCTTTCTTAAGGTGCCACCATCTTCTCTGAAGAACTTAGCTGTGCACTCTGATGTATCTGCCATGGCCTCTTCTCACAAAGGTCTACCTGAAATCCCTCCAATGAAGCCTTGTCACATAAACCTTTTGCACAAGAGAAAGTGAAGGAAAATTCACAAGAGAGCCACTCTACAGATTGGGTCTGGGTTTCCTTTGTGGGTAAATAAGGAACTCTTGCTAACCAGAAAGAAGGTGGGAAAGCTGGCAAGAGGTCAGGAATACATTGGAGCCCCAGCCACTGACTGGAAACAAGATGGAAGGAGTGGACAAAACCACAGAAGATTGAGGAGGAAGGAGCAAATTATAAGGACTGCAAGAAAGCAGAGAAATAGAGGACTGTCAAATTAATGACTGTAGGGAGTGAGGAGAAATGGCCAAGGAGCAAACCAATGGGCTGTGTGAGAGGAATGAAAGAAGGCTGAGAGATAGGCACCCTGAGATCTGCTAGGCAAACTAAGCAGGGAAAAAATAAGCACAAATTAATAGTAAGGGAGAGAGGAATACTGTAGAGAAGGAGGAAAAAATTAAAAACAAACTTTGAAAGTCTGTAGCAGGGGAGAAAGAGGACAAAGAAAGAAAGTGGAGGAAAGAGCATATTAAGTGTGGATTTGTTTCTTCTGAAGTTTTACATAAAATGTGAGAGTGTACATAAAAGCCAATTCCCCAGTTATCACTTTCAGATATTCTGTGAACACTCTTCTCTTTTGCAGGAAACTTGAAAGCATTGGTAGGCAAAATGAAATGGGTGTCATGTTTGGTATGTGGATTCTGTTTGGTATGTGACCTGTGACTGAGCCTAAGGAGTTACATAGCAGTGTCTCAAGGTTATGTGCCATTGTTGCCTTGGAAGGCTGACCTGGAACAAAGACTAGACAGAGCAAAAGGATAAAATAGGTATTTATTAAACACCCTCAGTTGATACACCTTGGGCAATGCAAGAGCCCAGGCAAGTCTACACCCAAGATACACCCCAAATGGTCCCAAAAATGGACAACCAGTCACGAGGCCTCACATTTTTATAAGTTTTGGTTCATTAGCATATTGGAGCTAATTGTCCAATTGAAGCTTCAGGTTATGAAGCTCCATCCTCCTTGTTTTTCTCTTCACTGTTGTTTGTACTTCTTTGGCCGGAAATCTGAATCGGTTGTCCTTGGTTCCAGGAGAGGGAAGGAATTATTTTGTCTGTCCACTCTGTGAAGAAAGCTTACCACTCCCCAGTATGAAACTCAGAACTATACTAAACAACACTGAGTCTGAAAAATATAGAAGCTAAAACTTAAGACGTCATTTCTCCCCTTTAGAGGTTCGACAAGGCTTTTACCTTGTTGAGTCTCTATTCTAAATGTATCTAACAGTGAACAAACAGTATCTAACAAAAAGTATCTAACAACCGTATAAAATTAACAATTATAAATATATAAAAACTTAATAGCAGATAAATATCTAATAATATAGAACTATAATAGATAGGCATGTGACAAAATAATAATAGTAATTAACAATTCAAAACAACAATAACCANTAATAGTAATAAACAATACAAAACAACAATAAACATCACATAGCAGTGATGTCTTGCCCATTCAGGTATCATGCAAAGGAGAACAATGATTATTGTTAACAGTTCTTTAGGTACAGAAGATGAATGACTTAAAGCAGGTTTTCATCCACATCACTGTCTGCATTTACAGTTGTTTCAAGAGTAGAAGCCTCCTTAACTCTGGAGTAGTAAATCCAGGGTCTTTTACCAGCAACTTTGACTGCTGAGGGGATCAGGAATGGTCTTCTCCACTTGGCTTGTAGAGGATCGCTGTTCCACCACTTAACGCAGACCCGGTCTCCAGGTT
>VWZN01020894.1:94387-127510 GCA_013396955.1 Regulus satrapa | reverse complement strand
GTGTGTCTTGTCATTGACATTTAGCTTAGCACAGTTATCTCCAATTTTGGGCTCCCAACCTGGTGATTCTGGTAGCACCCACAGTTGTAGATGCTAGAGCACAGATGTAAGCATGGGAGCTGTGAGCATGGTCTTCCACCATATGCAAAGGCATGGGCTGAAGTGGCGCAGTGCTTTGGGTGCTCAGGCCTCCAGTCACCACTGAAATAAAGCATTTTGCATTTAATTCTCTGGACAAGGATGGTCTGTTGGCTGTGCTGGAGCCAGGATGTCTGGGATGTATCCTGCCAGGCCTCATTGCCAGTGACAATGTCTGGAGCATCCCTAACCTCCATTTCCCTTTCTCCTTCCATGTGGAAAAAAAAAAAAAAAAAAAAAAAAAGAAAAAAAAAAGTTTAAATAATTGAATTTAGCCCCTGAAAATGTCAGTTAAAGAGACATGATTTGACATTTGAAAACTTTGCTTTCATTCTAGGCATTCTGTAGTGGAAAACTTTTTTCAACCCTGTGCTAATAAACTCACAAAATTTGGAGCCAGACAAATATGCATGTGTCTAGACTGCCAGTGCATTTTCCCCTTTATACTCATTTAATTTCTAGACAGATGCTGCTCAAACAGGGTATGCATGTGTGTGCACATATAATACTGTGCCACAATGTTATTACCATTGTGGACAGTTGCCATTGTGTATGTTCTGACTTTAAGTCCCTCCATCTGCGCTCAGAGCAGCAGCATGCAGCCCTTCAATCTCAGAGGGTTTTGCCTGGACGGGGGAGGAAAAAGCAAAATTTTTCTGTCTGTTAGGAAGGGCGGGCAGAGAGAAGGGCAATGGATGGGCCAGCTGGCCAATAGGTTTTTAGATAAATCAAGTTTCTGCTCTATGCTTAGGAACAATTATTAATTCTGTCTCTGGTACTTGAATTTCTTTCCTTGTGACAGAACTGGGAAAAGCATTACCCTTGTCATCAGATTTGTACATTACAGATTTGTCAGTATATGTTATTTAATTGTTCTTGGAAAAAGATTAAGGGCCCTAAAGAAAGGAGACATGTAGACTAGGAGAATTATAGAATTCTATTCAAATAGCTATAAGTTATCTCATGCCAGGTATCTGGTGCCAGGCTGTGTCTGTGATGAACAGGGGATGGTGAAGGCATTCTTTTGAAAGGGTGGGCAATGGGAGTGGACAACCTTATCACTCTTTACCAGAGAAAGTGGTGGGTCTGTCAGCATATTTAGCATGAATAACCTCTAAAATAACCTTCTAATGAATAACCTTCTCCTGAGTAGTCTGCAGGGGAAAAAATATCCACTAGTGTGTTTTATATTGATTTGTACTTGTTTTTACATCAGACCAAGACAGAGAAAATGAAAATTGGCTTGCTAGCCATTTTGTGATCTGATAATTCTAAGCTTTTGATCCCTGGAAAGTCTAAAATACTTTAGCTGCTTTCTCTTGTTCTGTAGAGTCCCTTTTATTTACTTTAATAATTTGTGCACTACATTGGTCTTGGCCAACCTCAAGGGCTGGTGGCTCAGGTCAACACCTGTGGATGTGACCAGTCTAAAGGAGTAAGCTGAATGCTCAGAGTGGGGTTCAGCTCCACACCATGTCAGTGGTGCTCCTTATTTTGCTACATTATATATTTTCCTTTTATTGTTATTTATGCATTAAGGGGTTATTATTATTTTTGTTATTTCTGCATTCTTATTTTGTTTTTATTGCTATTTCTGCATTAAGAGGTAGAGTTGAGTGTACAGGCTAACTTGGTGTTCCACCTTGCAGTAGCAGTTTGATCAGAGGACACCACAAACCTTTTATTAATTTGTTAATATCTGGCTAACCAGATATAATATCAGGTTACCTTTTGTAACACTAATTTATGGCTAGTTGTTTATGTCCTAGTTTATATTTTTGAATAAACTAGTAAGTGAAAACCTGTCCTGTGCTTTTTACTGTAATAGTCTTTCCTCATCACCAATTCTGATTAATGAATTTAATTTCGCCAGCCAAAAAAATCTCATTTCTTTAAACTGATCTGTTAAAACGTATGAAATTTCTTGAAAACAGGTTTTGTAAAATAATTTTAATTTTATGAGTTTGCCTAAATACTAAATGCATGAAACCAAGAACAGATACAGGGATGTCCCCTAGACAGTGCAGTTGTGGGGACGATGCATTGCCCTGTTTGCTCCACCCAGCACACCACTCACCTCAAGCTGGCTGTCTAGCTGCAAGTCTTCAGTTGTGCCTGGCTCAAAGGAGAGACATACCATATAAGAATGGGCTGAATAGCAGAAACCTCCTCAAGTAAGATAATTTAAGAATATTATTTACGTTACCAAAATATCTGAACTAAGCTCTCTACTTTAAAAATCTGAAACTGAAAATTAGAATCTATTTTGCATTCAGATTTCAGCATTCATTGCTAGTAGAGAGGTATGAAGTTAAATCCTCCCTTTTGCCTGTGGTTTGTGTCCATGTCTGCTCCTGCAACTTAGACTCATGGGAATGGAATAGTTGCTGAAGAGATTTCTATTCTATGTGCTATTATTCATCAGCTGAAAATGGCTCCAGGATGCTTCCTCTGAAACATTTACGTACTGATTTCCACCTCTTTATGGATCATTCTTAAGATATTAGCAAGCACATTGTATTCAGAAATTCTTAGTATCTATGCATCTCATGTTTTAATACTTGAAATAAGTATTTGAAATACTTGAAGGAAGCTTTTCTATGGAGGAAGGAATGTGAAGCTTGTCCCCTGGAATATCCCCAGAAAATTATATGCAAAATAATGGGCTTGTGTCTTTGCCCTGTTGAATCAAAAGGCCTTTATAATCATCATTTTTACTCAAATGTAAAGACATGAATCATCATTTTCAGCTTCAAAAATATTTAAAATCCAAATATTTTCAGTAACTATTCACAGATTCATGTTTCAATACATCTTTTGCTTATAAACCCGTGTCTCAGTCTCAGCAACATAAAGTTAGGACTAAATATTATGAGAAGTTTATATCTGAGCATTTCCAATTAAAAAAACAGCCAAGCAATGAAAAATGTGGTACAGCTTTATTATGCATTACTCCCTAAAGATAAATATTACTTAAATTTTTTGCCAACTCCTTTGACAAGTTAAATTATTCCAAACAATAATAAATCCATGCTAATAGCTTTCTGTTTTATTTGTATTGAATGCCCATTTACTAAATATGTTACCCAATGCTCTCTTTCCAATAATATTTTAAATATCTTTAACTGTACCGGACATCGTGAATTGACCGCAGGTTGACAGAATCTATTTGTCTGAGATGTATAACTATACTAGTTCTGAGAAATTTGACATTTTAATTAATGAGGTGACCTGCTGTGCTTTTAAGGGATCAGTTCATTGAGAAAATAAGGATCTGGGTGTTTGATAGTGCAACACAACACTCTGTCACATCTGTAACTTGTTACAGGAGCAGAACAGAGAAGACCGAAAAAGCAATTAATTTCCATATTCGTTAGAAAGATATTTTACTAAGGAATACTTTCCTAAGAACAAAGATACAGCAAATTTCACTAGTATAACACTAATTGTGATAGCAAATACAAGATTATATCAAGACAAGTCAGTAAGGTAAAGATACAGATGGAAAATCTTGGTGGGTGGAAGCATATGCAGAGTTTGAGTGAAAAAAAAATGCAGAATGTTGAGGAGGAGCATGTATTTTTAATCTATAAAATTATCTGGATGAGATAGGTACATGCTTATGGTCTAGCATCTGGCATGCGTAACATGCCAAGTACCTTAAGCTACCTAAGCTAACTACATCAGCTTTAAGAAACTCTACCAGACCTGTGTCAAGACAAGTCCCTCCCTATTAGTAAGATCTGTAGCTCATAAAAAGACAGCTTGCATGCTGCCAGTTCAAGTGCTCAGAGAAATGTCCTCCAAAATGTCAACAGTTCAGACTGCTGCTCTTGTGCCCGTGCCACCCGCACAGGAGAAACCTTTCCCCAGTTTTCTGGCCATGCCTGTGGCATGTTTTCAGCTGTCAGCACCACAGTCAAGTCATGAAGGACCTCATCCCAGAACTTGGACCCTCATCTGCCTGATGAGAATTTTCTCTTTGATTTTTACATAAATGTGAGAACAGTCATTAAGAGCAACATTAATTCTAACTTGAGGCTTTATCTCAGCTGTAAATGTAAATTATGCTGCATGGTTCAGACTAATTTAAAATACTCCTACATCACAAGTGATATTATCCCTCTTCCCCCTTTTCCCATCAAGCTCCTTTTATCAGCTCAGATTAAAACCTTCATGTTGTAAGAGGATTTGTTCTTTCTTTGCACTTAATTACTGCTACTAATTTGCCACACTATCTCTTGGGTCAACATCCAGATTAAAAATTAAGCCATCTCTCCCACCTCTGAGTGCAATCATCTATAGCAAGGATTGCCTTCCACACTATGAATATGTTCCCTAACTCCTGATCTCAAAGTGGCATATACTCTCTCTCATGCACAAAGAGCAAGCTCTGTAAAAGGATTTCATGCAGCAAATTATGCTCTAAGGGGAGTGACTAATATTTATAGTAGTTCATGCTTTCTTGAGAACTTTAGCTGTTTGAGGAAGGAAGGGTCAAAAGGTTACATTTTTCTACATTTTTCCCTCTTTAACTACCAGATAGAGTGTATAATTTATGATTCATCTAAAAATGGACCTAGACCTTTCCTACAATCATTCCCTCATGGGGGAGGTTTGGGACAGCCCAAAAGGTTATTTTTATCTACTCCTCCACTCTTTAAGAGTCTCTTTTTAAATGCTGGAGCTGAAATCTTTCAGTATCCTAATTCCAAAACTGAAATTGTAAGCAGTGCACCTTCTGAGCTTGATATGAATATCACGATTGAAAAGGAGCACTCGGGGAAATGAAATCTTGTCATTTCTGGTCTCCCCTAAATATTTTTATAAAAATAAAGCATCTGTAAGATTCAGTATTCTGCAATAGATTTTAAGCAACTCATATGAGTATTTCTCCTGATGTCAGGACAATTCACAAGGCAAAATTACTATGTGCAATCTGAAAATAATCTGTGACACAATGTCTGTTCCTCCACGACACTCCATAGTGTTGACCTGAGAACTTCTCCTAAGCATTTGGAGAAGAAAGGGAATAACAGACATAAATTTTGTGGGATCTGGATTAAGTCTGTAATCTTTTGACTGGTTTATAAAGGAGTACTGAAATAAGATGCAGTCATATCTTTCCTTATTTTCCTGAAACTGAATCATAGCTCTTCTCAAAGCATTATCCAAAATAAACTTCCCCCTTTCTTTAATCCATCAAAACAACATAGCCATTCATACTCTGTTCTGTCAGTCATTTGTATACCACTTCTCATGTTCTGTTTTACAAAACAATTTATATAATTAAACTAAAGAATACCTTCAGGCTTGAGTACACAGCATGGGAACAGGTCTGAACTAGAAATTTTGTTCCAGTGTCTCTTCAAAAAGCAGTAATTTTAGCATCCTCATATGCCACTGAAGAATCTACTTGTTCTGCTAGCATGCCTGTCACAGAGTTGAGGCACTGGATGTTCTGCTGCTCTTTCCCTTGTTCTGAGGGGCTCCTCAATCCTCTTACTTTCTCCCATTCCTGGATAATAACCAGGACAGTGTTTATAGTCTCCTGTAAGTCCTTTCCTATTTTCCCATGAACACTAAGTGCTCAAAATAACTGCACAACTTCATTAAACAAAATTTCCTTTCTTCTCCTGGTGATTTCCATCCAGCCAGAGAAAGGCAAAAAACAGTAAAAGGTGAATATATCTCTCTCAGCCAAACATCATGATTTACTTGCAGGTTTGGGGTAAATCCCCCTTTCTCTTGAACTGCTACCTCTTACGTAATGATAAACAATTCACATACAGCTCTTTACAGCACTTCTCTGTCAGATATGCATTAGCTTTACTTGCCTATTCTTCCATTTTCCTCATATAATTTCTTCTAATAGCACAGCACATCCTTCAACCATGGCTTTGGCTTTAAAGGAAATAAAAATCTTACATGTTCTGGCACCCAAGTGAGAGTATGATCCTGATAACAGCACTGCCTTGCACTTATAAATAAAGCAAATAAAGCCAATGCATAAAATATGCTTGTTGTATGAATTCACAGCATAATTTCTGTTCCAGTTACCCCTTACACCATTAACCCTTTTCAGCTACAGGGTAATTCACACTTCTTTCTTGGATGTACTTAAGGCACCTTTATAATACACATGCAAAACCAACCTCTCTGCTGGTGTTAGTTCATATTATGCCACCGACCTGTGGCATAATTCTGTGATCTCTTCCAATTAGCCTCTGATGATCTGATCTAAACCTCTCTTAGGTCAGAGATCATCAGCAGTCATCTAAGTCTTGTATTTCCCCTCCCACCCCAGCCCATCCCCCCATACCAGTGTTTCCTTCCTGACATAACTGGCATTCTTTGGAGAAGTTTTGTGTGCATTCTGTACACCCATCATGTCCCTCTGCTCACTGGGGCTGTGTTGTCTCCTTGCCTCGCCTTATGGGTTTCAAGGAAGCCCAGGGTTTCTGTGGTGCTGTGTGAATTCGTCCTGCCTCTGTCGTGCCTTGCCCCAGGATTCGCTGCACACACCCTGTGCCTGGATTGAGAGGTCTCCACTGGCAGGGTGGATCATGGCAGTTTTCCATATGGCTTGTACTAACATATCCTTCTCATAATAGATGCGATTTTAGGGCTCCTTTTATTGTTTTCATTCTTCTACCTTGTCTAAGGAGGCTGGGGTAGTGAAAAGACTCATTCTTTGTGCTGCATTACTGATGGCAGTAAAGGCAGTGCTTGGCTGGGGTCACCAGGATTGTGTAAGGGGGCTGCAACTGCCATACATTGCCTCCTAATGCCACCCAAAACTCAGAGTTCAGCTTACCAGAAAGAACAAAAACAGCCACAGGGGACTTCCAGGTGATGCAAGTATATGGGATTGTTTAGTGTCCTTAGGACAGCAGTGGATAATGAGGCATGGAATGGCTGCCAAGGGCTACCAAAGATGATGAGCCTCTTTACTAGGTTCCAGTACCACAAAGCACACTCTTATATATGGTCCCACTCTATAAAAGATAAAAAGGCAATTCAAAAATATTGTGCACTTATATCAATTCTAATGACATTCTTCTTAATCTAGTTACAGCAGTCCGTCTCTGTGCTTCCAGGGATAAATATTTTCTCCTGAACTTTAATGACTGAACAAAACAGCTTCTGGAGCTGGCTAAACTATTTTGAAATACTCATCTCTTTGCCTACTGCCGAAGGCATGAGAGTGGATGGAAATGGCCTTTGTCTGGTCCCAATGGCTGGGACAAAATCACAAGGAAATTTGATTTGAAAAATCACCTTCCTTTGATACAAAACTTTCCAAATCAACTCATGTCATCACCTATTCATGAAGAATTTGGCAGGAGTGTACCAATCCAGCTGGTATTGTTTTATAAAGCCAAAGAAAACAACCAATAAATTTGATAGCAAAGTCTTTGGCTAACCAAAGCTATGGAAAATGAGAATTAAATCTTCCTTTTCTTCTCCTTCCCTGCCACTCCCAGAAAGCTTTATGGCTCTAAAATGAGTTTTCAGCAAAATTTAAGTGCCATAACTCTAACCTGTGATTTTAATAGCCAACCCACTCAGCATTTGCAGTGCCTCTGAGCATGTCCAGAACTGCCTTGCATCTTGACAGGGCTGAGGTGGCTGGCACAACCATCATACCTCATCCCTGACACATCCCAAACATGGCCTCTTTCCTGCTGAACTCCCCCCAGTCCCAAACCAGGCAGCTTTGGAAGGTGGCACCTAAGGTGCACTGAAGCAATCAGGCTCTGCTACAAAGTGTGTTGAAGGCAGGTGGGATTTTTTGTGGGTTTTTNTTGTTTGTTTGTTTTTTGGTATTTGGGTTTTGTTGGTTTCGTTGGTTTTTAGGTTTTTGTGGATTTTTGGGATNTAATATAGCAGTTAAATAATTGATGTAAGTGGACAGACATACATTCAACTACTCAGGGTGAAAGTGCTAAATTCATATCTCCAAGTATGGCAGGAAAAATTGTTTGAGAACCCATTTGTAGAAAGAAAATGCAAGAACCAGCATTTCCATTTGTGTCAAAGTATCAGCCAGAGTTTCCAGGAAACATGAATCAAAAGATTTTTGTGGCAATTACCCTTTGTAGGGATAATTTCATGTCTTTAGAACCTAGATAAAGTGCTTGAAAATAAATCTATTTCTTGGCTCATTACTGTCTTTTCTCATAGAATTCAAAAGAAAGTCATCAAAGAAAACTTATATTTAAGTATATAAATAGGAGTATTTAACTAGGACCTGATATCTCTGACTTTATTACTCTTCCTCTGCTTTTACTGAATTCTCATATTGTTTGTCTTAGTGAGGAAGTGTAGTTGTATGGGAAAAAACTTCATCAGTGTTTTGTTATTTTGGAAACAGAAAATTTTGAGGCACAAATATTTCCACTGAAAACCAAGAATTTCTGTTTGGGAAGGCTGCCCATGTGCCTGTTGCTCAAGTAATCTGCTTGTCCCATGTTCAGGACTTATGAATCTCTTGGGAGGGGAGGGAATAAAACTCACAAGTAAACAAAAGAAAGGAACAAAACAGGTAGTACATGCATCTTCTTGCATCCTCCTGTGTTGTCTTTCCAAACTCTATAGAGAGGTGGAGTATTTCACCAGAAAACTCTGGAAACAGCCTGCACCAGCCTCTCAATTCCAGCTGCTGCTATTCAATGCTTGCTGCACAGCCCACCAAAAATCACAGAGGGTTTGATAAATACTTGCAGTTGGTGTCAATCTCCCATTTCAGGTCAGAGCTGATTCTCACCCTTTAAGAATGGTCCAGGGAAGGAAATGGAGACATGGGAGATTTGTCCTGGTTTACAGTCAGCACATGAATGAGGTCAGAGGAAACAAATTTGTTTCTTAGGCAGAAGGAAGTTCAAAAACAACCATGAAAAATATCATGGCCACTTGAAGTAATTTTCATAATGTTTGGTACACCTTTATAGTTTACAGAAGTTATTACTTCTGCAGTACCAGCAAGTGAAGAGCTAAAGAAAAGTCAAAGAAAATTTTCTAGTCTAACAGTATTGCTAAAATTTTAACCTAGATTTTCCCAACAACTTGCCCCTTTTAATCCTGAAATACAATTGAGGCTTTGTGATTTATTTTGACAAACCTGGCTTTTAGATATACAGTATTTGTCTGACTTGTTCCAGAGAGAGCATATATAATTTTAATCAACTCTCAGAATTCCCTTCAGAGCCAAGAAAATGACATTTACTGAGTCATAGCCCATCAAATATTTATAAATCATATCACATTAAATAAAAAGAGGAAAAAGCAAAGAAACTTTGAGAAAAAAGAATGTTTAGATTTATTTCCCTCCGTTTAATTCCCATCTGAAGTGAGTTCCTTGAATATCTGCTTAAATACAATCTATTATTTTTCTTCTACATAGAACAAGCCCATTCCAAAATGCATGTAAGACTTTGCAATGTGCAGTATATGGGTTGTTGAGATGTGCAAGGCAAAACTGATGACTAACATTGCAAGCAGTATTTATTAACTTTAATTCATACTATCTCATATCCTCCTGTCAACTCACTCCTCCTCCTCCTCCTTTATTATTGCAGATGAATGAAAACTGATGCTTCTGCATTCTTTTTAAACCATTAAAATATGTTAATTATTTACGGTAAGGAATCACAATGATAAAGAAGGCTCTGTCCCTGAGGCTTCTAGCATCCTGTTGCAGCAGTTTCTTCTTGGGCATAGTTTAAAGCAAAATACAAGAAATTATTCTGAAGAAGAAAACCCTACACTTTTCCTCAGAATTTTAAAAAGCAACTCATAGGCCAGTCTTCTGAAACAATGTTACACTTGTACATTCTATGGTCAGGTGACCAAATTTTTTTCAAAGGCTCTTTTATCACAAGAAAGAAAAAGACAGGAAATGAGAAAAGATTAGTTTATGCTGCCCTAGGCCAGGTCAAGGGCTCTCACTACCTGGGATCCCATTTCCTGATCCCAAGGTAATATCTTTGCTCTATAAGCCCTATATACATATATATATATATATATATAGTCACAGAGTTCTAACATTTTAAAAAAGAACAAAGCATTACTACCTTCACTTTGCACTGGGGAAGATCCAGCTTCAGCCTTGATCATTGTGGGAATTTAAATCCATTGCCTGCATCTGCTCTGGGAGAGATGTCAGAGAGTGGTCAGAAATATTTGCTACCTCTCCCTCCCCTTGAAAATATGTCTTAGCGAGCAAAGGCTTGGTGGTTCAAAGTGCCAGAGAAAGGACAGGGTGTGAGGCTGGCAGTGCCCCGCAGCTCCCTTGGGTGGCCAGGAGGAGCGGGTCCATTGCAGCCCATTGCAGACTGTCCTAGAAGGGCTGCCAGCAGTGCCCCAGCACTCCCACGGCCTCCAGCCCTTCAGCAACAGGACGGCACAGTGAAGAGGCCACAACTGCATCAACAAAGAGCACCAGTGCCTCCTGCTCTGAGGGCAGCTGAGGTTTATAAATAATCTGGCTTAAGTGAAGCTTTTCACACCTCCATGATCCAACCCCTAGGCCAGATTCAGCTATTCCTGTGTAGATACAACTTGTGCACTCATTCCCCATAATAGATGGATGTTGCATGTGTCAGAACCTCAAGACTAATCCTTTAAGGCTTAGATTTTTTGCAGATTATAGCTACTAATTATCACTGTTTCATTTCAATGGATCAGTATATATTTTTTCATGAACAACAAAGTAGGGAAAACAACCAATTCTTCTAAAGGACTGTTTTTTTTTTCTTTGAAATGACCAAAATACTGCAAAATAAATGGAATTTTTTTTTTTTTTTAGAATTGAGAGGGATGAATCGACTTTTTGATGCAGTATTATTGGTTCTTGTCAATATTGGCTACTGACATGATTTTCTTTATATGTGCATAGTACAAGTTATATAACTGTCATGCAACAAAGATGAATGAGGACGTACTATATCCCCTTACAATTATATGGCAAGTGGTGAGGGATATGATTCATGTCTGTAAGCCACTGAAAGCAACAAAGAAATTAAAAACAGACCATCTGTATCTCTAACAGAGAAATCAATGATTGAATCCTGCAGCTTTAAAAACATAATTATGTGCAAACATAAATCAGTTACAAAATCAGTTTAATAGCAATTTTTTTTTTTTAAATACTATGGAAATTTCTGATTTGAAGGGATATAAATTAAAGTTAGGTGAGGTTATTTTGGGGCAAAGTTATTTTGCATTGTCTATTGTAATTCTGGGCAGAACTTCTACCCCTACCACTACTTTGTGAGTACCTTGAAGTACCTCTCCAGCTGAAAAGCCAAGGACATAGCCATATATCTTAGAACAATAGATCCATGAAACCAGGATAACTGATTTGGTTAGTACTGGGGATCCTGATTTGGAAAGAAATGCCCTCACACTTCCAAATCAGTGAATTTCAGCAGAGCCCTGAGCAGTGCTGCTGCTGCAGTGTGCAGCACTCCAAGCAGAGCAGTGTTGCCTGGAAAAGCTTGTCTGGAACAGAGACTAGACAGAGTAAAAAGACAAAACAGGTATTTATTAAAAGGACTCAGTGGATACACTTTGGACAGTGCAAGAGCCCAGGCAGGGCTACACCCAGAATGAACCCAAGATGGACAACCAGTCTCAAGGTGCCACATTTTTTTATAAGTTTTGGTCTATTAACATATTGGAGATAATTGTCCAGTTAAAGCTTCAGATTATGAAGTGCCATTGTCCTTGTTTTTCTCTCTTCACTTTGCTGTTGTTTATGCTCTTGGGCCTGAAACCTGCATCAGTTGTCCTTGGTCCCAAGCTAGGGAAGGAATTGTTTTGCCAGCCCACTTTGTGAAGAGAGCTTACCACCACCCAATATGAAGGCCAGAACTACACTGAAATAACAGAGTCTGAAAAATATAGGAGCTAAAACTTAAGGCAGCAGCGGCAAGCAGAGCCCCCTGCTGTGGATGTGCCCAGCCCACATCGGGCACTGAGCTGGGTGCACTACACGTGCCCCTGGCCCAGCTACCTCTGTTCACCTGCAAAGGGACCAGGGGCTTGGTGACAGCTTTCCAAAGCTCCAGTCTTGCACTTTGCATGAGCCTGGACTAAATGAGAGTTTTGAAGAATTAAAGTATTAGGGGGAATCATTTTCAAAATGAGATAAATTGCCACTCTGCTATCCTAAGTGTATATTGTATATATTCGCAGCAAGAGCTGGGCATAGATGTGGTAAAAAACTCTGAATGAAGATTCTGTGACAATATTTTCAGGCCAGTAAAGTACAGGATTTATCAAAAATGTCTGAGGGACTCAGGATGATCATATTAGCACATTAGTTTTATCTATTTGTAGAATTCAGAGAATTTGGGAACGGCTTTGTAGAGCTTACTGGGGAAAACCAAACCTCTAAACCTCAGGAAATCCTACTGTAGGTTCTCATAAGCTGAACTGCCAGGACTGTCTGGCAGGCGAGAGTTATTATACATCTGGGAAGAGCATGTGATAGTTTCCAACTTCCTTCACAAAAACAACAAAAAATCTTTCACTTCACTAAATGATTAGAAAACAAAACAGCTTCAACTATGAAATTCTTCTTTTGCATTGCTTTCTTATACCAAATTATGAGTAAATTTAGCTACTAAAATTTTTGAGAAGAAATTTGGGGAAGTCATATATATTTGTTACACAATCCTCCCTTAAACAGAGTGCCCCTAGAAAAACATATTGTCCAGAAACTAGAGCAAATTTATATAGCATTATATCACAAATTTAATGTTTAGTTGAAAAAATATCCACTTTAAAACAATACATATTTGTGAATAACATTTTTATCAGCAGTAGTGATATGCTCCAAATTTCCATGAGTCTAGGAGGTTAACAGTCTGGTCAATACATTTGTTTGTTTCCTTTTTTATCAACAATAGTTACTAGCTAACAGAAAATTAAGAAGTGCTTCTTCAATGATTTCATTTGGTTTTGGCTTGTTTTTCACCAGGACAGCTTTCCCAAATTCTTTACGATAAATTCTGTACCAAAATGACCAAGTTCAGCAGGTCTTGTGGTCAGTGCACATCTTTGGTTACTTTATATCCTGTGACTACATAGATCAGAAGAAAGAAAGGATTTTCTTCTGGATATTTTTATGAGCCCTATCCAGACTCTGAGTCAAAATTTCTAAAGGTTTAAAAGTTTATTCTAAAGACTCCTTAGTATCTCTCATCATTTTAATCATGTCAAGTGCCACTTTAACTGAGAAGTCACCTATGGAGATATAGAACCCAAATAGCCATCAATGTCCTGTTCAGAAAATCATTCAGAAACAAGGTGAACTTGGGAAATGAAGGCAAGTGAAGTATCATGTACTCAGAGCAAAGGTATTCAATGGCCCCAAACATTTTTGAGCTCGATTCATTTGCCTCTCCAGCTCCCTATTTGTGTAAAGTTTCCTTGTATCTGTGAAATCTTAGTGGGATTTTTCTGTGTCAGTAAGAGTTCACTACAGCAAGGAAGTATTGCAAAATCTGTTCTCCTTCTGGGGGAAAGTGAAAAGGACAATATTTGAGTCTGTGTGCTGGGAGCAAAGGGCAGGGAGGGGAAGGGAAATCACCGCTTGCAAAATATCCAGAATTCAGATTTCCTCTTTTGCAACTTTTCTCTTGCAGTTTATTATGTTGTTCCATGTCTGCACAATCTTTTGTTATTGTTATTTTTATTGGACCTCTTTTTCATGTAACTATTTCATGAAAGTTACAAAGACCATGTACCAAATTTTGAGTAAAGATAATTAAATATGGAGACGCTGGTTGCTTTACACTAGCTAAAGATCTCAGGTTCAAGATGCCCTCACTGTTCCACTAAACCAATTTCATTTCATTTGGTGGGATTCCCATGTTTACAGCCAGGCACAGAATCTTCATGTGACGAAGCAGAGCTTAGGGCCTGAAGAGCAGAGGGGAGATTTCACATGCAGGGATGCATTTGCACAAGCCATTCTCACTTTTTGCTCTGGTGGTGCTCTCAGGTAATGCCACTGGGCAGGGATTCCTCCCCAGAGTACTGGGAATTGCTATCCTGAAGCTTGTGGAGCCTAGTAAAATTCAGCTATTGTAACTCAGAGTTAACAGTTTAGTTGCATGATTAGAGGAGGTTCTAAAATTTAGTAGAAGAGATTGTTCTCTCTAAAGAATAAATGGCTTAATAACTTAGGGGTTAATAATGGGCTTGCCATTGGGAGAATGTATGAATGAATATGGCAAAGCCAGAGTGTCATAACAGATCCAGGGAAGGGTGTAAACATTAATGAAACAGGGAACTTCTCCAAAAGACATACAAGCTTGATGACGATAAGGATTTCGGTTGTCTTTTCGAGAAAATTGGCACAAGCAGCTTTTGTGCAGGTTTCCCCACACTGCTCCTTGGCCTTTGTGAACCTCTGCTCCCTGCAGAAGAGGTGTGCCAGCTGATGCTCCTCCTCTGGAGAACCTGACCAACCTGTTCATGCATTGGCTCTCAACACTTGCTCTTTGCAAATCTGTAACACTGAGGAAGAGTTTAAGATCCATGTGTTGTTTAAAAGCACTGCTTTTCAAAACTAATTAGTTTGGGGGGAAAAAAAATTAGTATGAGCTTTGCTTTCTCTATTACCATCAGCACAGTCTCTGGAAATCTATTACTTTGCATGCAGGATAAGTTCCTTTTCTTCATCAGCTCTTCTAGAATGTTCTCATGGATCATATCAGGAAAGTGGTGCTACAGGTCCATTTTAAACAAACAATACATATACACTCTGAGCTACATCCACACTTTTTGTGTATATGTTGCATTTTTGTGCTCTTATATTTGCCTATTTCTCAATTGCTTAAAAGCTCAGGTAAATAACTAATTTCAGACAATAAATACAAGGAGCATTTTCTTGTGTCGGCATGTTCTTTCTGTCTATGAAGAAGGATCAATTGCTTAGGAACAATCCATGGAACAGATTTAGCTCTATAGTACTGATTCCTCTGTTAACTTACATTCCTCACACTTTCATAGGAAAAGTATTTGAAGATAGAATTGAGGATGTCTGCACTTCATTGTTTTGCTTTTTTGAGGTTGTTTTTGTTGGTTTTTTTTCTTTTGGTTTTTGTTTCTGGGGTTTGTTTTTTTGGGAGGCAGTTGTTTGTTTTCTTGTTTTTGTTGTTGTTTGTTTGTTTGTTTGTTACTAGTTCACAGTGATTTCTAAATAGTTGAATGTTGTATCATTTAAAAATGTGTTTTAAAATTACATTTATGCACATCTACCAAGACAAATTCATATTTACAAGAATTGCTACAGTAGAGTAGTTTAGGAAAATGACCACAACCATTTAAACAGAACCATTTTGTATTAATTCAATTATTAAGCCTTTCTAGCATCTGGGCTAGTTTTTACTATCACTTTTTTTGTTTTTTTCCTAAAAAATGCCAGAGAGACATAAAGCTGTGTCTTCTATTTTAATGCCGTAAAAGAACAGAAGCTTCTTGAAAAAATGTCAGGCCTGGTTCCTTCAGAGACCATTACTGTATCAGCAGACAGATTTTGAGTTTTAAATAAACCTTAATACAGAAGACTTAAGCTTCAAATATAGCCCCTTTTTTAAACTTCAAATATGGCAAGAATTGATTGCATTTTATTTGATCATACAGAGTCAAGGGTCATAATCACCCTGAGTCAAGTTATAATCATCCTGATTTTATATATTAGCCTGTAATCTTGTGCCAGATTTGCAGATTCCTAGTGCTGCCATTCTTAGCATCCTCCCCTGCAGTCTGATGCTCTTTGCTCCAATGACAAATATTCAAGCTTTCCTTACAGTTCTGTTATTGAGATCTTAGAAAGAATGTAACATTGTGAACTGAAACACTTTATTGCACACAGGATGACCCTACTAAATTCTTCTGAACCTTTGCTCTCATGAGACTTTTAAAAAGATTATTGTATTTCAGATGTTACAAGATGCAGTCTTCTGTATTTTTTCTGCTTCTCATCTTTATTTGCAGCTTTTCTGCTAGCAGCTACTACTTTGTACTAATATAATGATTCATTTTATAATGGCTATACTGGTCTAATTTTCTATACTCTATTACAACTGGAAACAAGTCTCTAATTTCTGGTGTGCATATTTTCTAAAACAAACAAACAAACAAACAACAAAACCCCAGTGTGTTAAACAAACATGTCACATCCTTGACTCTTGCTAATATTTCGTCTCCATTTCTATCAGATGTCAACAGATATAAAGGATCTTTACTACCTTACTCACATTTGATTTGATCTCATCTCTTATCTAGATGATAAATTGCAGTGGGTGTTTTGTTCTACTTTAGGTGTAATCTTCACACTTCAGAACCAGTTCTACTCATTTCCTAGAGTTTTTAAGGGGAAAAAAAAAAAAAATCAGTGGAACATTCAAATGAAAGTTTTATTTCTGAAAATGTGAAATTTTCAGTAGAGAAGGCATATTATTGGAATTTCCTCAAATTTGGCAGCATCAGTCAAAAAAAAAAAAAAAAGAAATGTTAATTTTGTTTTCACAAGCAGTTGTAAATTATTCCCCCTTCTCTCTAACTAATAGTACACTAAATTTTTGGGAGCAAAATAAGTTGGCAAACACAATTCAGTCTCTAAGAATCGGGTGCAGAATACATTTAATCAGAGCTAATGTTAATAACTCATATTTTAAAAAGACAAAAAAAGTGTAATTCAGGCCTCTGAAGCACTTATCTCAGCAGTCAGAGCCCTAGGTGATGGTTTTTACATTCAAATTTTGTGTACTGAAGCCAGTAGCTGCAGTAGCTGTCATCCAAAAGGGGCAGCTGAAAAACAGCTTCAGTACCTATTTTCAGCCCTCTGTTTAAAATCAGATTTGCCAAGTTAGAGAATGTGTAGGATTCATCACCTCCCTGCAGAGGCTCCCTTGTTTCTCCCAAATAATCCCTTCTGCACCCCGTGAGCCCTTTGCTCAGCACAGCAGGAACCAGCAGGCACACAGAAAATGCCCTCGCCAAAGGCTGCCTCACAGGCTGTTGTAGCATATTCTTCCCACGGGCAGGAAAACAGGCTTGAACCCTGTGGGTCTCCTGACAGGCTGAGTCTCCAGCTTCAGAAAAAAATTGGTGCAGGTACTTCTGGCCTGTTGTCATGTTTCCAAAGAATGCCTGTGATAATTCCCCCAGAAGATACTGCTGTGGACTGCATCCCACAGAGAGGAAGGTCATGGACTCTACAGCCACTTTAGACACCAAGAGTTGATGTTTTGCATGGTGGGATGACCTGGCACCTTCCTGCTGGCCAGCTCTGGGCAGCACCCTCTTCAATGTACAGATTTTTTGTATTGATATCCTGAAGCATCTCAACCGTGCTGTAATCAGCAGGTGTTGAATCTAGGAGATTAGATTGTAAACCAAGAACACTGCATCTAAACTAAACTGCTTTGGATTTACCCTCTACCTTTTTTATTGATCTTAACTCAGGATGCCCAACACATAGACTTGAGATTGTAATCACTAATTTATACATAATCATCCAAGTGGTTTTCACACCACACAGACACAAGTACAATATCAATATAACTCCTATTGATGAAGTTCCCTATAATGTTGTAATTCATACTTCAATTTACCATATCTTGTTTACACCTAGATGCCTATGACTTTAGGTTATCAGAGAAACACTTTAAAATACGGTATGTGTGAATTAACACCTATTCATTGACTTCCTTATTAATTAAAGCTTACTGATATATCTTTCTGCAAATTAATCAAATCCCTTTTCATCTACTGATTTACTGATAAGCTTTGACCTGATTCTTCCACAACAGTAACTCCATCATGCTCTTTGACATCATAACTAGATATGCAGGATATTCTGATTGTGCATTTAATTTCTAGTAAAAAGAGCAAACTTTAAACTGAAGAATAAAATTAATTTTAAAAAATATATAAGTAGTACTTTTTCCTGTGTAATATGAGTGACAACATCATCCTCTATTTTTCATACATCTTTTTAAAATCCTTTTTACCAAAGGTACCGAAACTGGAATAGACTCAGAGGTGTTACTGACTTTAACACAAATTTCAGTCCCTGGTGAAACTTGATTTTGTTTATTTATTTGTGCACACAAGAAAAAAGAAACAGTATTTGCTGAGTCATGCCACTCCAGAAATTCCAGTGAGGGACTTCATGAAAACAAGATCTAAACCAGCTGTTAGATAACAACACACCCTACTTTCTCCAAGCATAGCCTTATTATCCAAAGGCAGAGATATCTATGGCTACTTTGCAAGTTATAGTACAACAACCTTCCTGTGGGCTTGCAAATTTGGAAATGGGACATTTGTTTTTGCAAATGATCTGGACAGAAAAGTCAATTATATATTAAGTAACTTTGCTGGTGTTACTAAATGAGGAGGAGCTGAGGAATCACTTGCGGATAAAGAGAGATCTATATAGGCTACAGACCTAGGGAATTACCATCTCAATTTCATATCAGTATCAGTAGGATCAAGTGCAGCTTTGGGTACCACATTATGCTCCAATCAAACAATTGGAGCATAACCAAAGGAGGGTCAGCCACATGGAGAAAGGTCTCAAGGGCAAGTCTAATGAGGAGAGGCTGAGGTCAGTTTGCTTGTTCAGCTTGGAGAAGTCTGAGAGTGGACTACACAGCAGGGTACACCTTCCTTGTGGAAGGCAGTAGAGGTGCTGATCTCCTCTCCCTGGGGATGAGCTGCAGGATGCAACCAAGTGGATGAAGCTGCAATGGAAAGTTCAGGTTGAATATTAGGAAAAGATTCTTCACATGGAGGATTAGTCCCTAGAGCAACCTCCCCAGGGGAAGTGGTCATTATATGAACTTTTCAGAATTCAAGGAGCGCTCAGACAATGCTTTCAGTGTAACTCCTAGTTTCATCTAGTCCTAATACTTCTACCATTTGCAAAAACATTGAAGAGCGCCAGCCCTAACACTGAGCCCTGGAGCACCCACTGGTGACTGTCCAAGAGCCTGATTTAACCCTGCTTACTAGAACACTCTCTGCCAAACCCATCACTCTGTAGTTCTCAAAGCATTTTATGGACTTGTCTAGCCATCTGCAGGATGATTTGTCCAGGAGGCTATGGTGAGAGATAGGAGAGAAAGTTTTGCTGAACCTAAAACCTCACAACTACTGGTTTAACTTTAAACTAAATGACTGATCCTTGTCATAAAAGAAAATGAAGTTGGTTCTCACCAAAGGTCTCAAGAGTTTTTTAGTAAGTCCCAGAAGAATATACTGTATAGTTTCACCAGGTACAGAAGTGAGACTGACTGGCTTTTAATTACCAGGATCTTCCTTCTTAACCTTCTCAAAAGTAGGGACAACATATGATAGTTTTCAGCCAACAGTGTGCTATCTAGAGTCTAAACACCTTTGTAAAATAATAGAGGGAGGTCCCATAATGGAGTTGTCCTGATCTTTGAGTGCCCTGGGTTGAACACCATCAGAGCCCATCGACCAATATGTTCCAGCTGGAGCAGGTGACTGTATCTGCTTTGCACGGGAGTGATGATAAATTGTCTGAAGATATTGAAAGTCCTAGTAGTGGGATTGCAATTGCTCACATAGGTTGTGTCATAATTTAGAGGGATGGGAACATTAGGCATCTCTCTTCAACACTGCTGTAAGAAGAATTTGCACCCCTGTCTAACAGCTGTGTCTATTCTGCTTGTGCTACTATTGTAGGCTTGGGGCAATTCGTGCCACAGGAACAGCTGAAGACCACACACAGGCAAAGGTTGAGGCTGCAGGTAGGAGCAGAGAAGAGTCTGGGGTTAGTAGGTTGTCTCTGCAGGCTCTCCATCAACTCTGAAGGAGATCACAGATTGTACACAGAGTATGTCTTTAAATATGTGAACAAAATTAAAAGGTTAAACTTAATTAAACCCCTTTAACAATAAATGAACTCACTTACTCCCAATTCTGGCAATTTAACATAAGCTTTAAAGCCCCTATTTCCATTTGTGAAGGATTAGAGAAAGGCAAAGTTTGTTCATTCTTAGTTCTCTCAAATTAAGGATAACACAGTTTTCTTGCATTATTAGTTTGACATATCAACTTTAGAATGTTTCTTTATACCTCCCTTAACCTGCTTCTTACTAATTGATGGAAAATGTGGCTAAGAATACTTTGAATGTTTATGAACAAACTTTCTAAGGTCCATACTGGTAATTGGAAATGTACTTAACTGTAGCTTTGGAGCATATTTTGTTTTGCTACACTTTTATTTTTTCTATGTATTTTATTTTTACTGAATGTGTGTAATAAAAATGCCTATGTGACACGTCTTCCACTTCACTTACACAGAACATATTTTTCTCTGTTATTGGAACATCTGGGGTGAAATAGATAATTCTTTTTCATTCAAATACATTGGTTATTTTTAATAGAGTGCCATCTTTAATAATCTCTGTGCCAAAACCAGGAATCATTGATTTCGTAATTTTTTTATTCAAAGGTAAGTTTACTGTGAATTAAAGTACAATCTGTGTCCTTCTGCCCTTCCTCACAGATATCAGCAGCTAGTCCTTTTATATTAGCCTGCTCTGATTATAAGACATATTTAAACTACGTTATTTGGATTCCTTTTGTGATGTTGGTACCAGCTCAGAGGCACATGTAGCCAAAATACTAGTGCCATGACTCTGAAAATATTCACTATTATTTCCACATCATCAGGGCCAAGAACAGACCCCACATGATTTCAGCTGATTCCAGTTAATTTTAATTTTTTGAAAGTATATCTACATGAGGAATACCTATAAGGAACAAACAGCCTTCAAACAGAGAAAAGACTAAGAAAATAACTGGATTTATCAAAAGGCAGAAATAATCACAATGTTTTGTTTAGTTCTCATATTGATTTTTTTTCCACTTGAACAAACATAGTTGATATTGTCTCAAAATCCATAATATGGTTTATGTAATGCAAGTGCTCTCTAAGAGATAGAGTGTCAGGAAGAGACTGCAAATGTAATCTCATAGATTGGGGCTAAGAATGATCTTAATCTAATTGGATCCAAAGTCTCTTCCCCTGTAGCTAAAGAAAAGGCACCATAATATTGTTTTATTTGATTGCAAGGTCTTTGGAATCTTCCTCTATGTTTGTATTCTGTCTAGTGCCATGGAGACTTCTCCTCACTTAAGGCCTGTGGATGCTGTTACAATATAGAAAAATGAGAAGAAGTGGAGTGAAATTATCTACAAAGTTTCTATAGACATTCTGTATGCAAAGATAATGTTGTCTCTTTCTAGCAAAAAAATTTTCCAGGTGGGAATATAGATAATTCCTCTGAAAATTTTAATGCAAAAGACCCTCCTTATGGCTGCTCTTGCTTCAAGAGTGAACTGAAACAGAATTATCCTGAGAAACTTGTTTTTAGCTGAGGAGACTCCAGGAACATATTTATGGTGTGAGCTTGCCCTTTAGTCTAAGAAACAATAAACAACCATCATGAGAAACGGCAGAGTCAAGAAGAGTTTAAAGGCTGGAATTTATTAGAACAGTGTTTCCTCATACCTAGTATTAATTTTTTGTCCTCTGAATGTTCATTTAATTTCCTGGTTAGACACAATGAGAATTGCTCTCATGGAAAAAAAAAACAAAAACAACAAAAACCCCGAAAAAACAAACAAACAAACAAAACAAACAAACACACACACAAACAAAAAAAAAACCAACAAAAACCAAAAACACCTGTCTCAGTCTCTCATCCTGTTTGGCAGTCCGCTGCAGAGCCAAACCTTGTTCCATTGTCTGGAGTAGTAGACACAGGGAAACATTCATCTAAAAGGGATAAAGCTAATGGGAAAACAGTGTATTTATTCCATTACTGTGAAAAAACTGAGATGGTGAACTAGGGTTCTGTAAATAAGCCTCAAGTTTTCAAAATAGAATACTTTTAAATTTATTTGTCAGCATCATACTCTTGCTCCTGGGTTTCCTGTGTAGCTCTGGCCTGTGCCAAGCCTTAAGAGCCCCCTGAGCCAGCCTGAGCCGAACACTGTGAGAAAGCTCAGCCAAGAACAAAGACTTCCACTTCCAGGGTCTCCTTGACACCACCCAGGACCCCTTCCCTATTAGAGATCCCATGGAAAAAGAAACATTCGAATTCTCTTTGCTCTAAGCAGTTTCAAATAATCTTTGCAAGCAAACCACAGTGCCACTTTATTGAAACACTCCTTGCATTTCACAGTCTGCTCCCTCCAGGAGACCTAAAGGAGTTCTCCAAAATCTACAGTGGGTGCGTGGTAGATTTTGCCTTTAAATTGGATTTGCTTTCACCCACAGGCTTGCACTTCAATTCACACAGTAGGATCCCCTCCACTTTATTTCATGTCATCTGTGGGTTGGACTTGGGACAGCAGGAAAGAATGGCCCAGCAGCTTCTCAGGTTGCAAATCACCTTTTGCCCAAACAAATGAATAGTTCAATCCTATTTATCCCAGGGCGTTGTACAGAGCAAGAAGGGGACAAATTATTATCCTCATACAGAATCCCTCCAAATGCAAAGGCAATGTCACAGCATTGTCCTCTGACACCTAGTTTACATTTTCATACCACACGGTAAACATTCTCCTCCACCCCATGCACCTCTTGGATAGGGAGCTGATGTTTGATTTCCTCTTCACAGCCAAGAAAACTGGCACAGCCAGTATGAGACAGCAGGGCACAGCCCCCTGTGGTTTTGGGAGAGAAAAAAATCGCAGTTTTAGAAATGTTTCTTGGCAGGGAGCTCTGCAGAGCATTTAGTCCAACCTCCTGCTCTAAATAGGACTGCTTCCAGCCCAGGATTGGCTATAATGACTAAATAGCCACTGAGATCAGGATAAATTCTTCAAAATGTTATAAGACATCAACAATCTATAATTTTGGACTGGGGTTTTTTCCACCTAAATCTCAGATATTTTTTCTAAAATTGCAGTGGAAAAAAAGAAATCAATCTTTATTTTGCTACCACACCTCAGAGAATTTATCAAATGTTATCATATGGTAGGTTAAATCCTATTTATTTTCTACACAAACAAACATAGAAGCATGTAGAAAGAACTTTAGCAACCTCCTATAACCTGAGCACATAATCTCTTCTTACCCCAAACTTCATGCCAGGTTTAGAGATGTGAATAGTGAGAATCAATGTAAATACAAGTCTTTTCTAATGGCATATGACAGCTAGTAATCTTCACTATTGCCTTTTTTCTTCCAATACTACTTTGGTCAGTTATAAGAAACGTGTACTTTCAGACCAAAAGACTAACAGCAGGTTCCACACTGACAGTGAAATATTTATTTTCTTGAGGAATCCCCTGAGCATTCCATGAAAATAAACATGGATTTACTGTAAAGTAATGTAACCTAGAACACCCTTTCCCACCCAAGGTCCTTGAAGACAACAGGCTGTTTTACAAGTCACATGATGCTCTTTTAAGAAATCAGAGATAATGAAAGCAGTTCATTAGGAGGAAGAAGCAGCCAGAGTCATACCAGAGGTGGCAGGGTCAAGAAGACTGCTCTCACTGGACAGCTGACCTTCTGAAACCAAAACAGAGAAGGTATTTCCATTAACCACAAGGAAGATAAAGTAGATCTGAGTTTTTGGCAGCCATGAAGCTGTGACAACAGGAGTGAGGGAGGCCAGAAGCTGGATGGATGGATGGATGGATGGATGGATGGATGGATGGGTGGATGGATGGATGGATGGATGGATGGATGGATGGATGGATGGATGGATGGATGGATGGAGCACAGACACAGAAGTCTTCAAATATATAAAATGTGTCAAGAGGATTTTTACTGTTTTAGACCTTAATTTGCAGTGGAGAGGGGGAGAACATTGACTCAATTGCTCTTGTCTAGCTATGTCCAGCTAAATCACACTGCTTTCTTCTACACAAACTCTATTGCCACCTATGAGACAAAATCAGTTTATTCATCCGAGAGACTTTTGTCTCATTGTTATGCCAGGTACCTTTGGAAAGACAAATATATTCAAGTGACAGCACAGGCAGATTTATTTCCATTTAGAATCCAAGGCATCCTTCATAATTGCTATTTTTTCTGAAAGACAGCCTGTTGTTCCACCTATGGTAGCACCTTAACTTATTGACTAACACTTATTCAAACCTATTTTACACTTGTTTTGCACTGTTAACACTATGCAAGTCAGTGTAGGTTCCCATATTTCCATTTGTGTGTATAATTCCACTGTCATTGAATTCAGTAAAGGACATTCTGATTTATACTGCAATTAAGATATGTCTCAGTCATGAGTATAAAATTTTTTTTGTTTCTGGGCTAATTTATATAAGAACATATTCAACTTCTAGAAAGCAAAAGGGGCAACACAAAATAATTTGTGGAAGTACATAAGGGCGAAAACTGTGACAAATAATTTCTGAGTCGGCAGTCTTCTTATCTGCAGTTTTCTCTGCAGTCTATCTGATCAAGGGATGTTTCTGCACTTAGAAGGGGATAGAACTTCCTTTCATAAACAAGCATGAGAAAATGTACAGGAAATAGCACCCAATTAAGCTTTATGGTACTTACATAATGCTGAAGCCTACAGTAAGCTGACTAATAAATTACCAAGCCAAATAATACAAACCATCATACAAATAAATGACGTCTTTTGCTGGATTCAGAAATGGTAGAATGTTAACCAATAATAGGCCCAATATAAAGTTGTGCCAAAAGGAATCTTCAAATATCAAGAATAACAAGGAAATTCACAGTCTAGTGTCTGGAAAGATGTAGCCTGAGCTACAAAACAAAAAAACAACAACAACAAAAAAGCTTGCATGAGTTTGACTACTCTCTTGTCTTTTGAAAATTGAAATTTCTCCCTCAGAAAACAGATTTAAAATAGAGGAAGAGACACTGCAAGGGGAAACTCTGTCAGACTTTCAGCAACATGATTTTCCAAAGATGAACACACAAGGATTGCACATCGTATAGGCAGGAACATGCAGGACTTTTACAAAGTTGAATTTTTCATTATGTAATTAACCATCGCTGCCATGATCCACTGAAAATATTCACTCAACAGGTATAGTTTGTTCCAGGTACACATCTTTAATCTTTCTGCTGATTCTCTTTTCTCCAACCTTTCTACTTTCTCATGACATGAGAGGACAAACAAATAGGAAAGGGAAAGAAGAGATACCACAAATGAAAAGGAAGGAAAAGTTTAAAACTGAATGCCAAAACATAAATGTCTTTTGAAAACAGTGCATACACTCTGTCATTCTACCCTACTTCCAAAATTAATTTTCTTTCAAAACTTTCAGAAAGTACTTTGACACATTCATTATAATTTTTTGAGCATGTGTTTAGAACAATTTTAGCTCCCATCTGTATCCACACTGAGTAGTGGAATAGCAGAAATAAAATTAAAAGTTAAACTCCATGAGTATGAACCATGAGATAGTCTGACCACAGAAGATACCTTTGTCACTTAAATGTTGGATTGAATTATAATACATCTTCAATAGGAAATATGAAACTGAAAGAAAAAACAACAGACTTTCAGCATTTATACAGTGTCAAAATTTGGTTGTCACTTTCCTCTTTTTACAGACAAGAAGAAAATCAAATGGCACAGCTGCTATAACCTTCACCATTTTACACAGAGCTTGTGACAACTATCTCCATTTCTCTCATCTCAGCCATTTCTACAACAATGTTCTACAGAGGAAAAGTTCTTAGAATGTTAAGGGAGACCTACTTGATGTAACACAAGCAAGTAAATTATCTAAAGTTACATTTCATTGTTGCTAGAAATAAGACACTGTCTATCCCTGGAGTTTCTGGAATGCAAATTTATTTTTGGGGTATAAACTTTAAAAAATTGAATAGCATTCAAATCCAGTTTTGGTCTGAGGGATTTTTCTTTGCTTTTTAGCTGAAATTTTTGATCCACTAATTTCTGGTTTTGCCTCTAATTTTAACAATGTTTCAATTATAAAATCAAAAAACTGTTGTGGGTCTATCCTTCATTATTGTGAAATGTTCTGATGGGACATATTAAGTATGCATATCTACAGGACATACTAGGATATTTATAATATTAATTTAAAGAGGTCCAGAAAGTGATCTGAATACTATGTTCTATTTAATCACTTCCAAGATTCTTGAGGTGACCTTGCCCCAGACCACTTTGTCTCCAAGGAGATCCTAGGTAAAATCCAGGAGACAGACAAGATGGACACCAGTATGGAAATACACTTTGGACATGGTGCATTGTACAGAGAATAAAGGCCATAAAATGATTCTTGGTAGTATCTTCAGCAGGAGAGGATAATGAAACATCAGAGGAGAAAGGTCTCTATGGGCAAGACTTTCTGAAGATCCTTCTGCAGTTTGCTTTGAGATCATCCATGTCTTCTGTTGGAGTTGTGTGATTTCTTTTATGCCTAAAACACGTGTCATTCCTTCTCCTTCTTAGTCAGCTGCAAATTTTAGAAGGCTGACTCTGCTCTGTGATCATGGGTGTTGTGACAGGTCAAATTCAAGGTACACTTCTGGCTGTGAGCACATATGTCACTCTCTAAATCCTCAAAGATCTTCCTAATCAAACGCAGTGGGAAAAGCATCCAGACTAATGGATTTAATTCAAGATCTTCATTGCTAGAGCTGTCTTTGAACTTTGGTAATCAAATGGCTCCCCAGAACTATCAGAAATCCTTCAGACTTACATTAGATGAGCACTAAAGTTTCAATTTGATTGTTGTTCTTATGGGGTTTTTTTCCCAATTTACACCTAAGACACTAAAACTTCTGAAAAGCAGAAAGACTTGTAAAAGACCCTGCTCTCAGGGCACCTGGAGAGGTGAATCACTTTCTNTTTGAAAAAGCCCCTGGTCTCGGGGCACCTGGAGAGGTGAATCACTTTCTTGAATGATTACCAGAAAAAAAAAAAAAAAAATAAAAAATCAAGGAGTATGTTCTTATGGAGAAAAACAGCTTTCAATTCAATTTTAATGGATAATGTTACAAGGTAAAATAAAACTAGTAATTTCACTGTGTGACAGCAGCATTTTTATGTTCCTAAACACCTGTACAAATAAACTTGTCACATTCTGTTGACCTCTTCACTCTTTCCATCAATACAAGGGATGCTGTCTCTTTGTCAGAATCAGAAATGTGCTGGGTGAAATTTTTAAGATATTCAGCATTGGCTCATGTCTCTGTCCCTGGATGTCAAGACGTTAGGGCTTTTTTGCAGACTGCACTGGAAAAGCTAGGGCAGAACTTTCTACACTTCAGAAACTCTCACCTGTTTCTCTCTCTCAATCTTTCTCTCTGAGACACTTACAACTTTTAGTATGCAAGTCAAAAAATATATTTTCTGAAGCATAAAATTATCTGAAGCAGGAATCAAGTGATAAATGTAACCTGAAAATATTTACATACAATCTCAGAAAAAATTTAGTCTCCCTACTGGTGATTTTAGAAGAAAAAGTATTAAATATTTGTTGTCATTTCATGCGCACTACATTATCCACCAGTACACATAGTACTTTTTGAAAAAAGTCCAAGTTTCAGTTCAAAAGTCGGACAAAAATTCCAAGACATTCTCGGTTTCAGATTAACCTGTGTAAAACCAGTTAAGTTTCATGTGATGATTGTCAAATGGCTGCAAATTAATTAATATGTCTTAGAAACACTATTCTCTTTGAAGCTTTCCAAGTGGTTATTCATCATTTATAAACAAATAAGAACTGCATACCTGAGACAGTCTCAACCAAATTTCAGTTTTTTATCAAACTTGAGAGAAAGCAAGACTCATTTTTAAACTGAAAACTTCATAATCTGTTTTAATGTGTTATACCTTTAATTCTTTGAAAGCACAGAATTTCAGTTCATATTAATATTGCACATGCTAATGCCCATGTAGATTGGGAAGTTTAATGAATAAGAAAAATTTCACAAAGACAAAAGATTAGCTTTTACTGTCTTTAAGATATGGTAATTGAAGTTTACAGAGTATTAAAGGGAGACAGCAGACTGAAAACCAGTAAATCTTAGTATTAAAAAAAAAAAAAGACAGAGAGACATTAACAAGACATCTTCACCTAAGCCAACCATCTACATATGCAGAGTGAGTCACCAGAACTGTCCAGACTCCTGATAGTCTCTTGGGCATGGTAGTCAGCTGTGTTCAGTATTTCTTTGACTCAAACATATCAGTTCACTGCTTTACATGCTTTCCTATCTTGCCAAGTTTCCCTTTTCCAATATCCTTTTTTCCCTGATGGTCAGTTTGGGAATTACTATTGTGTGGTGTTCACACCCTGAGATAGGACTTAGTCACCTCAGTCGTGGCATTCTTATAACTATGTGAACATAGTTTCTGGGAATACAGTCATCTTGCTTAGCTGCTTAGATGTTGTGGAAAGCACACTAACTTGTTAAAGTTTGAGTTTATTTGATTTCTTTTTAAAGTTTCTTTCTTTTACTTAATCTCTATTTTAACAAGTCAATATGTTTGCTGCTACTTGTGCAACACAAGTTCAAATGTCAGTGGAACTGTGCCCTAGACTGGAAAGTATTTGTATGTAAATCAGTTAGTGCAGAAAACTAGGGGTTGAGTTATTTCTAATATTTAGGATGCAATATGCACTTAAAATCTACCACCACCAAAAAACCTATTTTGAGCTAACCACATATTTGAGGATGGAGGAGTGGAGGATACCTGGTTGTGCCCACAACTGTCTGAACAGTCACACACCAAACAGAGCCACATGCCAGGAACCATATCCACCAATGCTAGAGACATTTAAGTACTGAAAGCTATAAGATATAGGTATAGAGTTAGAGAGAAACAAATTTGTTTCTTAAGTTCCAGTTACAGAAAGGAATTAATTACATGGAAATGCTCTGGTTGGCACAAGTGAATAAATGTTGGCTTTGAGGAATGAGATAGCAACACATCACTATCCCAGCGATCCGGTGAATAGTCCCACTGGTGAGCTCTGTCATGCATAAAATTTGNCATCCAGACAGATTCAGAGGCCCAAGGGCAATATGTGTAAGAAGAATAATCCTCATAAGGGAACGACTTGTTTGGAAGGAGAACAAGAAAATTGTGGTTTATCATCAGAAGGTAGAAAAGTCAGCCAAAAAATAAACTGAAAGAAAATTATTTTCTGTATTCAAGGGAACTAACTAATTAAAGCAGAACAGCTCACTCATCTGAGACTACACAGTATAATTTAATAACCTCTCAACATCCCAGAAAGAGAGCGTATGGTCTGATTGACAGAGGTGTTGAATTCCTGAGCACTCAGAGTAGGAAACTGATGCTCAGTATATGCAAAAAGGATATACTTTTTGCCTATAGCAATCAGGATCAGTGATCTTAATGAGGATTGAAATGAGTGACATTTATTTATACAACTCCCTCTTATTCCATTCTGGACTTGACATTTCCATCTTAAAATTTGTAATATAAGGAGATATTTTGGCATGTCTTCAAACAAACCAGACATTTACGGATGTCTGTGACATATGAATCCAACATCTGTAAACATAGCTGCATTGAGCATGGTGGGAATTCAATCTGCTTACTCAGAGGTCGGACACTACTCAGAGAAAAGCTGGGTCTCGCCCAGAATCGTGGTGAAGAATCAGTGTCAGAGTTCCCAGCACCTGAGTCATGTACTTAGCTGAGTCATCAGCATCTCTGTCAGTGCATGGCCTCATCCACAATTCATCATGCCCTCTTCCTTTCACTCATTCTTGGTTTGCTTCTAATTTAAACTGAGCAGTTCTAGCATTTATCCTGGTTTCAGATTTATCTGTGCACCTCTCTCAGCCAGGCTGGTTGTGTCCTTTTTTCTTCTCATTTCCCACCATTCTGTCCTATCCAAGATTTGTGTCAATGACTGAGACCTTTCCCCCAGGGTCTGTAAGAAGCATGGACTTGGAGCATATCTCCCTTATTATCCACTACCAACCCTTCACTCACTCTGCCTAGGAGGTTGAGGACAGTAGAACAACCTCCCTGTCCATGGAGGATACCACCATGCTTTTCACTGATCAAACAAATTTAAACTTTCCTGAATCATAAGTGTGATGTTGTTTTGTGTGGTCAGGACAATAATCACTGTTTTCAAACAGTGGTTTTTTTCATTAGTAAACTAGCACATAATGTAGATAGCTTTATCATTGTTTCACCTAGCCTCTGTCTCCACACAAAGCTCTCTTATTGTCACAGTGCTTACCTATGAAAAGAAAAATGTGTCTCTGCAGCTAGAGTCAATCTTGTGATGCCACGGGTGAGAAAGAAAAGAATATTTATAGAAAATCTACCCTTCGAAAACAATCTTGTGGTCTGAAAGCCATCTCATGACTTGGGAGATGTGTTGCCACAGCTGTCTTAGGGCTGACAGAAGGTCAGTGCCGACTCAGCTACATTAGTTAGGAACTAGATAACATTCAGTGGTTCACAGGGAGCCACTTACTCTGTAATTTGTTCTTAGGATCAGATACAATAAGGAAGATCATGGTGATAGCAAGGAGTTCATTGACACCTGACATACTCTCTTCTTCTCTCTCTGTGTTTTTACATTATTTGAAATTTTTTGGGTGTCATAGCTCTGTCTTGGGGTAACATCTGTTCAAAGTTGCTATGGTTAACTCATTTTTTTTATAACATACTACCATTATCTGTTTGAAAAAGATTATAATAAGCATGTTTCAAAAACAGTCTTCTGCTTTATTTGTTCCAAAGTGTTACAAGGGATTATTTAACAGAGGTATAAAATACTTAATATTCTCTGATTTAAATTCTATGCAACAAGGATTGCATTCACCTGCAGTAATTGTTACTCACCACTTACACCCATGGCCACAATACTAAAAAAACTATCAACAGGTCAGACCACACTGTAATGTAACCACAATACCTGGTCCTTCATGAGAAAAGTCACAAGTTTTTACCTGGCTTTTACTGACTAACACTTAAATCAAGGATGCTTGTATCTCTGTGTGGACATGTCCCAAACAAATGGACATGCCTCCTAATGGGTAAAGAGCAAACACAGCTTTACGGAAGGAGAAAGAAAAACAAGCAACCTCTCATGTTGCTCAGACAATTTTGGGGAAAATTGCAAGAAAGTATGTTTAATATACTGAAGTTTATGTAAATGAGTCTCTGACACCACTACCTGCTGAATCACAATTATCCCTATCCATACATAATCCCAATTATGTATGAAGCAAGCACAAGAATCATCAAAGCTTCCTCATCTCTGTCTGTGGTACCATTTACCTGTGGCAGTTTTGATTTATAATTAAAAGTTCTAATGTTCTCACATGAATAGCAATTTACTGGATGGAGCAACTCAGATTCTTGGAGGTCATCAAGGCTTTGTCCAGTAAAGCAAAAGAAATAAATAGGTGGGGTAGCTTTTAACTACCATGACCAGCAGGTCTGTGAGGTTCTGCTGCTGCCAGGCACAGGCAAAGCTGGAAGACTTGGAAACATGATCCCTGCACACTAAGCCAGGCTCAGCCAGGACTGGCAGCAGGAACCACTGAGCACAGGGGCTCCTTCAGTGCCACCCCTGCCCTTAGCCTGAGACATGTGGAAGAGGCTGCATGTTCAGGCACTCAGGGGCTGCTGCCCCAAATCCTCTCGTGAAGGCTTTTGCTATTTTGCTTTCACATTATTTAATGGGATGTGCTATTGTGTTGGTGGACAGTCAGAAATAGCTTTCATGTGATAGCAGGGTCCTCACAGCTCCTGGGGAACTGAGAAGCCTTTTCCAATTGCCTTCCCACCCTGTGGAGGTAGAATATCAGCTCTCTCGCCTCTATGTGGTCAGGGCAGCAGCTCCTGTAATCTCTGCTGAGTTCAGTAGCCATGGGATATTACTGAAGCCAGCTTGGAAGCAGCAAAACTCCTTTTCACACCTCCCGCTGCATGTTGAAATTACCAGCCTAAAGGCTCATAGATTTTGCCCTTCACTCTTCACAAGGGCACAAGTTGGACAACTGCCTTCACACTATATTTTGAATCCCCCTTAGGCTTAGGCACCTGCCTGTCCAGTGTGGGAGAGCCACGCACAGGCTCAGGAACAGCACTGGAGACACCTTGGGAAGGGTCAAGTTGTAAAAGGAAGCACTGTGTGTACTTAGGCCCTATTACTGATGGATGTCCACTGAACAGAGGAGAAAGGGGTGGTATTTCATGAGATGATTCAGGTCTGCCAAAGTTCTGCCTTGGATTTGTAAAAATTTTATTTGATCCAGTACTGAATTTTCACATTGTTGGCAATAAAAGTCATGGTTAAACCATAGCTTCAATCACTCAACCATAGCATTCAAAGATAATATATATGCCCAAATGATTTGGCATTATAAACGACTTTAATAAATCCAGGCCTTCCTTAACTGACCTCACTAGTCTATACCATCAAATCAAGTTTCATAATTATATTTAAAGACAATCATATTGAATTAAGGGATCCCATTAATCTATAACACAGAGCTTTCACACCTCCTGTCACACCAACCTCTTCCCTAATATTACAAAACAATAAAAGGAATTGTATCATACCTTCCTCAGCAGTAAAATAAAAGTATTTACCAGCTCTGTGCACAGCTTTTGCCAGATTGCAGTTTTATTTTTCCGACAAGCCTAGTACTCTTCTCTTTTGCCACGAGGAAAAATACAGCCATATAGAAAAATGGTAAAATATTTCCTAATTCTTTTCATCTGCAGAAGGAAAATCAAATTAGAGGAAGGATGAATGGTGCAAAGTTGCAGAAAGTCAACAGTTCTTTGCTACTTCATTCAGTTAACTTGAGAAAACCTTGTAACCTTTACACATGTAATACATTAATATTTTGTCATGAATTCTACTATAGAGTATGGCATATTGCAGATGAGAGGTTCAAATAGATTGAGACCATTAAAAGATATAAAG
>VWZN01020894.1:79850-92813 GCA_013396955.1 Regulus satrapa | reverse complement strand
AAAAAAAAAAAAAGCCAAGTCCTATCCTTGGCATGGATTAGCCCTATGCAGCTGTACATTCTGGAGGTTACCTGGCTGGAAAGGAGCTTTGAAGAAAAGAATCTGGTCAACCCTGATGGACAACAGCTTTTGGATAGGATAGCAGTGTGCCATTGGTGGATGGAAGAGCTGCACACCGAGCTGTGTGAACAAAGAACCAGCAGGCAGATCAAGGGAGGTGATCATTCACCTTCATGTAACACTCTTCAGGCCACGCCTGGAATACCCTGCCCAGCTTTGATTTTCTCAGTAGATACTGGTACACCAGGACAAAACAGGGAAATTTCAGCAAAGGGCTACTAAATTGTTCAGATGATGAGACCCTTGGAGGGGCAGGAGGTGTGATAGTCTAGTCTAACTCAAATGAAGTTAGAAAGGAAATCCTTTGGAAAGGATATTGCACCAGATAACCTCCAGAGGTTCCTTCCAATCTAAACTACTTTATGACTCTAAGACTGCAAGTAAAAAGAAGTTCAGAGTTTTGTCTCACTACAGGTGATGTAAAAATGAACTGCAGTAAAAGAAAAGAAACCCCACCAATTAAACCAATTTTTAAAAATCACATTTTCTAAAGATAAATACTTTGTGAAACACAGAACTGTTTGTACTGTTTCATGACATCTGAGAAAAATTGATGCCTAAAACTTTCATTCAGAACAGGCAATGTACTGAATTTTATTCTCATAGATCAGTCACCTTGATTGAACATGTGATGAAAACTGCTGTGAAGAAAGATTGTCCTCGTCAGAGTTGCTTAGAAGTATCCCAGCCCATGCATATTCACAGTCCAGATGTGAATATCCCAGTATTGGCATTGTTAGCAATTTTTCCCAAAAGCCAATCAGTATTTCCTCTATTCTGCTGTTTTCCACTTCAATATTAAGAAAAATTCTTATATGCCTTCATTCACACTGCAATAAATTATCTATACTGTCACATGGGGTACATAAGTGGTAACATAAATAAAGCAGACAGTGAAACCAGACAGGCTGAATATTATTGACCAATCAATCTTATTGTAATAGCAGTGTAACTGCTGTAGGTTTTGATCATTTCTCCTAGTTTCACTACTTTTACTGAACATTCCAGTAATAGATAAAACATGGATCTGAAATGTCATGAGGTTATCTGGCACTCTTCAGCTCTACATATTTATCTGCCTGGGAATATGCCCCAACCAGACACTATTAATTTCTTTTGGCACAGAAGTTAAGGACACTTTATGGTGATGTACAAGCCTGAAAAAAAATTATGTCCTGGTGTAATTTGAAAACAGTATGTGTGTATGTGTGTGAGACCAGGAGGGACTGTTTAGCTAAACAGAGCACTCAGTCAAGAGCAAAAATCCTGAATTTCAAACACAGTGATGTGTTAAGAGTGACAGTATCGGAAATCCTTGTCAAGCGCCCAGTTCTGCTGCTGGTCAATGTCTCCTGGAAAAATCTATTCAAGGCCTCAAAAGAGAGAAACATATCACTTTTGAATTCTTGTTAAGACTGAATAATAATTAAGTTCCAAGTACTTAGTGCTGTGGACACAACTGCAGTGTTAGAAATTAACAGAGCTGGAATTCGAAGCAACTAAATATTATTAAGGTCAAAACCAAGGTAACTGCATTGTTTAAAAAAAAAAAAAAAAAAAGGATGACAATAAAACACAGAATTTCCAGACCATTATGCCATATGTTGGCATACAATTCTTTTTTAGTCCTACTTTGGGAATGTCTTTTTTGGCACTATAAGAATTAATGTCCAAGTTATATTTGTCACAGAAGGTAAGTGGAAAAAGTGGTTTAGAAATGCCATTTACATTTCTTGGAAAAAGGATTTAACATTCATATAAGACATACTTTGAATCATTTATCTGGGGATTTAAAGAAGGATACATACAGAGGGTCAGGGGGGAAGCTTAGCAGCATGCATAGGCAGAAAAACAGGAGCCTTGCTCAATCATATGCCTTCAAGAGACCAACATGTTGGCTTTGCTTCCAGATGTGAAGCTGAGTCCATAACCTTATTAGGAGCTAACCACATTTCAAGTTCCATTTGCAGTGATCACGGATTAAGCTGATTACCTAAAAGATTGCAACAACTATGGGTTTAAACAGACATTCATGTGTCTATTAGCATCATTATAATTAGTTCTTTTTTCACAGATTACAAAATAATTTTAAACTAAGCTATGAAAATCATTTACATTGCTACTATCCTTGCCTAGTGCTGTGTGACATTCCCGAACTATGAGTGGGTATAAGAAAGAGCTTATGTAATTTCTTCTTTCATTCTCTTGGCATATGCACATTGCCTATATGGTTTATATTCATGTGTAGAAACGTGTAGTTTCTATAGTCTAGACATTGTGATTTTGATAATGTGGTGTCTCTTACAATATATATAGATCATAGCCTACAACATAATACAAAATTGTCATGTACTGCAATAAGTAGAGCTTAAAACCACCACAAATTTTGAATGGTTACATGCAAAAAAAAGTGTCTTGATTTTAAAAGCCTGCATAATATTTAGGCAGCTCCTTTACACAGTTAGTCCACAGTCTCTTGTTCTGGCATATGTTTAAGTGTCCCATAGACCCAAAAGGAAGTTATAACTCTGCTAAGCCATTTCTTAATGGCCATGAATCCATGACAAAATTTTGCCTGTCATATATGTAGGAGGAGGATGGTGTTGGTACTGCTGAGAACGTCTTTCAGCAAACCCTGCTTACTGCAGGGGGTGGTGATGCAGGGGACATGACAGCTCATACCCAGAGTAACCCAGCCATGTTTGCCTCAGCAGATCTGGTGGGATCATCTGTCGCTGCCAAGAGTTCTGGTTCCTCAGCGGCTGCTCTGCCAGACCCAAGATTTGCCTTGTGAGGTAACCCTGGCTTGAACAGCAGTCACACTGCCCACCATCTCCTTATGACTCAGAAGCCACTCTGAGACAGGGTGCATGACTAGCACAGCAGCACAGCCACCACCCAGAGAGCTGCTGACCTGTGCCACCACCTGCCTACAACCTGTTTCACCCTTAACCACCACCTGCCCTTCAGAGCAGTCTTACCTCCCCAAAAGCAGCTATAAGAAAAATGCACAAGGGAATGATTTTCTGTATACAGTCCAATTTTTTTATTTTAATTTTTCCCTTTCCCACACTGAACTAGAGCCACCATAAATGAAGTCAAACCAAATATCACCAAAAAAAGGATAAACTGAACTCTTACTGAGCTGATTCTACTGCATGGGTTGGGATTTTTTTACATAGATTAAAATTTTTGAGTATGTAAACAATGACTTCAACACATGATATTTGGAAAAAATATTTAAAGAGCAGCCAGTGTAACTTGAAATAGCATGTTCAAATTCAGAACGTCTAATTTTAATCCACTCATCCTATAAGTTAATATTACATTATTTGTATTCCTGAGAATTCTTTCCCTCCTTTTCCAGGAAAGTCCACCAATCCTCTTTTTTATATGCTTGACCATGAGGCAGTGAGGGGAGCTGCATCTCTTTCAGGATGAACCACAGCCTTTGTGATACTGACCTATCTTTTATTCAAGATAGAGCAGACTTCTCTCCTTCACAGATATTTTTCGAGGAGCATCTTGGCACTATCTTGCTTTGAAGCCTGGGTTAGAACAGCCATTATACTCCTAATTTATTTGCATTTATGACAGAGTTCATACTGCTTGTCTGTTACAGCCGTAAACATGAAGAGATTTCCTCCGGAACTGAGATTCTGGGTTTCATGGTAATATCCTTAATTTCCTACCTGAACTTTGGCATTTTCATTGTATGGGAGCTGGTTCTTGGTAACATGCAATTCCTGAGCATGGGGTACATGCTGTTTTTTGAAATGGACTATAAAATATCAGTGGCTGACAAAAATGGCTAACTGGTGCGAGTCACAACTAAATGCAGGACTTAATTTAAATCCAGTCAAGTGATGGAATTCCCTAGAACCCGATCTTCACTAGATAGCAGCATCTTTCTAAAAGCATAACTTAGTCAGATAACAACATAGTATCCTTCATACAGTCCTGCTCAGTGGCTTATTCTTACCAGAAAGTGACTTGACACTCACATGGCCAGCAGCACCTCCCAAATATATTTCCACTGGCCAGATCCCAGGTACAATGTTTGTCTTGCACCAGTTAGCTCACGATTGTCAGTGGCTCATCTCATCTCTTCACAGATTGAAATTGTATCTTCTTGTTCCATAGAATGGACAAAATCAAATACTTTTGGGGGTTTATCCAAGAACAATACCTAAAACACCTAAAACACATAGGTCGAAAGAGGACTGCTAACTGCCCACCTCACAGTTCCCTTACCTGAGTCCTGGGATAGACCCATATGTGATGCAGATCCATTTCAAAGTAATATTCTCTTTAAAAAATGTGAAGCCTAGTCATTGCCACTAATTACATAAGTGCATTCAGAGGAGGTTACAAATTGCAGAGGGAAACATTAAGGTTCAAAGTAGCCCCTAAGAGTATGTGGTTAGAAAGAAACTGAGTTTTGATTCTCTTAATGATTTTAAACTAGAGGATAAAAAGGAAGTTATTCTGGAGTTCTTTTTCTTGTAAAATGTTCTGTGGGGCAGCTGATGAGGCTGCGAGTGATATCTGTGATCTCACTGAATCTTGCAGTACCTTTCATGTTTTGTGACTGAAGCCAAGAGATTCAATGGGATCAAAGAAAGAGCAGTGATTTGTACCCAAGATCTGAACATCAACATTATATGAGGAGGTTCATTAAAGAGAAAATAGTTGAAAAAGCCCTCATCCACTATGACTGACAATGTAAGGCCACCTTTCATTAGAAAGGCAAGGATAAAAATTTTGTGATAGCAGGGAGCCTTGAAGTTCTGATACTTTTGGTTGCTGATACATGCAAAGATGACAACTCAGATCTCTGTGCACATTGAATACTGACACCTTATACCATTGCTTTGAAGACAGATACTTCCATCAGCAAAGAGCAGGAGGATAGAGTGGGGTCTCCCAAGGTGTTATTTACCTTTCTGCTGCTTTGGTCAGAGGCCAACAACTGTTGCCACAGGAAAAGTACAAGAAAGGAAGTCAGCAGTCTTTCTGTTGTGGGGTTTGGAAGTTTTTGAGGGGAGTAAGAGGAATAAAGCCATAGGAATTACAGAAATTTAGTATCTGGCTAGGCTTAAGAACCTAATTTATGCTCCCAGGCTAGGACAAAACTCCTGGATGACCTCTTGTTCACCAGGTTCCTGAATGCCCTGCTGAACCAGGTCTTCTCTGCTCATGGATCACCATGGTGTACTTGAGGACAGCAACATCCCCACTATGAGATGTTCAGATGGAGTTTCACTACAGTGCCACGGAACCTCCCATTTACATGATGACACCTGGACCCTGGCCTCTGGCATGAGACCCCTGAGAGCCATCAGGCACATCAATCATTATAGACCGCACCAGATCTTGGCTTTTAAAGCTGAATCCACCAATAGACACACCGTGGTTCTCAGCTTATCTTTCAAAAAATATCAGAAACACAAAAATTAGCATATGTTGCCTGTCTAAAATTGTGTGACTCCATGAAGATCATTCAAACTGTTGGAGTATGTTAACAGAAAGCTTTCTTCTCTACAGGAAGCTGTGGAGCAAATGTACTTAATAGTGAACAGGTTTAAGTGACCAACTTCATGTGGTTAACAGCTTCTGGTCTATTAAAAAGGATGGTAGTATGAAAGAAAGTCATAAAATAAACATCTTCTCATCACACACTCATTATATTTAAGTAGTATCATCCCTGTGTGGAAAAAAATTGATGACAAAAGCATTCATACTTTGACCAAATAATTGAATGGAAATTGTGGCCTATGTTGGTGCTACCTGGATGGTGTCCACCCTTTTCTTAAAGTAAAAAAGGATCCAAAGTTTATAAGTTTTAGTCATTAGTTTAAAATCCTAAGCCAAGATGATGTAATAAGTAATGATTGCTATGATAAGCTTAATCACTGAGCTTCTCTTGATTACTTTGTCTTAGAAATTACTAGAAAATTCAATAATGTATATTTTTGAATTTTATTTTATTTTTATTATGAAGTATAATGTTTTGCCAAAGTCCACACTTTGCAGAGATGTCAGTGGATCACTACAGTTTTCAATCAAGGGTCATTTTCATTGAAAAATAAATTAAGAAAACAGTCCTTTTTAATTTAAAAATGATTGTTTCAACATAATTCCTTCACAAAATGCTTGCATGATTTCTTTTCTATTCTAACCCAGAATAAAAACAAATTTTGAAACATCAACATTTTATGTACTGGAACTACTTGCCCACTGGCCAACTCCACTTTTTTATTGAATCCTTGTGTTCCACATAATGAGAAAGCACTTTGTACTGTTTGTTCCCGAGTCAGACGTGACAGAAAATCTTACTGCTCTTTCAACTATTTATTTCTTTATGGGCATTTTCTGCAAAGTTCATATATGGGGAAAATTCCTCTGTCAATTAGATCACCAAAACACAGTTTTNCAAACAAACAAATAAAAACTGAAAAAGAGAATAGTTCAGCAAAGATAGTGTTAATTACAAGTTGCCTCATTCAATACTCTTTCTATATGTGCATTGGGATTTTAGCATGGTGAAAATATGATTATAAAATCAACTTTCCAATTTTGTATAGGTCATACAATTATACTTACATAAAATCTTAATGTGTGGGGTTTTAAAAACATTTTAATTCCTCTAGAACGTCTAAGATGTCCCACTTAAAATCAAGATTTCATAACTTTTTATAATATATGCATGAACCGCATATACATATTACCAAACTGCATCTCACCACTTTGGGGTTTGCTTTTACAAATCTCTAGTTTGTGGACAGTTTAATAAACAAGAATTGGGAAATCCTAGTTACGTCTGTATGTCATTTATGAAGTCAGTAGATCTACTTGTATAATGTCCATTCTAATCATGTGAATTTCTTTCTGTCCAAAGTATTACGCTCATTTATATAACCACCCCATTCATTTCCTGTTTCTGTATTCAGTGTAGAAATAATGAAGCTCTTGAGACTTCTCAGCTTGGACTCATGATTGCCAGTGAATGGATTTGGTTATGTAGATTTTCCTCCTGTATATTTGCAGACAATTTAAGCTCAGTGCTATACTCATGGAGATAATTTCTTGTAGATGAATTATATATTTAGTTATCTCTAATACCATTTTTATCATCCTATTTGAGTAAGAACAGTAGCAGCAAGAAAATTTTTAAATCCTTTTGTTTTCAACTTTATTTAAGAATTAGGATAACCATTACTTTTGTATAATCAAGGATTATGAACAATGGGGACTTTAAACCAACAGGAATTAAACAGAAATAAAATGCATCTTGTGAGCATTGAGTACTAGGATCAGATAAAAAATATAATTGCATTGTATAATTAATAACAGTGCAATAAACTAAAACAATGAAGGCATCATTTAACTGAAAATATCTGGTTTAAGAAAGTTTTTTAAATTCCCCAGAATATATTCCATAATGATATTAACTGAAAGATCTCGGAAGTGAAACTGCATTATTCTAATGCATTGTTCAGTTTATGAGAAAATATATAATTTTAGCTAACTGTACAAAATATTGAATTCACTGAAATGTTCACTTTAGTTTTATATTCCATTTTTTTATTGTGTGTTGTTTAATATGTTTATAGGTACCCCAGTGAATCATGGTCAAAACTGAAATTGCAGGTGTTTTTCAGGATTCAGAATTTCTGTAAGTGGAATAATAGTAGCCCCACTAAAATGTCAATCTTTTGTTTCATGTTTGATTGGACAATTCTTTCCTATGTTTCCAAAATAAATTAGCATACCTTATGAAATCTTATTTCCATAATATTTTGTCATCCAGGAAACAGAAAGACTGGGTTTATTTGAATAAACACTGGTCTCTCATTTCCCTAATTACTAAGTAATGGTGTCCTCCCTCAATCATTAAAAATTCATTCCTAAAATCATAATTAAATGACTAACAAATGCAATATTTTGTACTTAGTAAAGGAAATAACTAGATGGTTTTCTGTATTTTATGCCATTGCGCTCTATAAACACCATATGATCTTATGCTTCCCCATGCTGGAATCACAGCCTTCTTCACAGCTATACTTGTGAACAAAAGGCAGAACTCTGCAAAAATTTTGTGTGTGTGATGTTTTATCAGCTAAACTTCCAGCCAAAAAAAAAAAATGTTCAAAATGCTTTTCATACTTGTTTTTTTGGTTTTTTTTCTGGCAAAAAAAAGAACGCAAAGGAGTCAGGGAAGGCCATGGCAATAAGGGCCCTATGCAACTGAACACCAAATATTTGACACAAAGCTACCAATAAGACAAATTGTTACTGAAAAAAAAATACATCTAATAAGTTTACCTGCAGTAAAGGAATGTGACTATGCCTTTTCTTCTTTGCACAAGCTGTTATAGAAATTCATACATCCAAGGAAAGTTATGTGTAAGCACTACTCAGGTATTTGTCAACAGCTGCTGTAGAAAGCTTCTGTTCTAATGACAGAAGGGAAATGCAGTGCTGTGCATAATCTGAAATGCTGCTACTTGCTAGCACTAGAAGGTGAAGAGTTGAAGAGGTGAGTGCTAATAGAAGGCATTTTTTTTTCCCTTCTGTGCTTTGCAGAACAAGAAATGCTGAGGTTGGTACTGTGAATCAGGTTCTGAACCCTTGTTCAAGTCATACTAAAGACATTAAGACTGAGAATGGATTAAAGTTTCTAAAATGTATTAAATTTTCTACCTTAAAATAGGGAATAATAGGGGTTATTTTAGGGGACTATCTTTAATGCTGCCATTAAACAGTTTAAACCTTCAGGAAGTGACTATGTTCGTTCAGTTTCTATAGAAAGTAATCGAAGTGCCTGTACTGATAACTTAGGTCTTAGATGCTCTTCTTCAGAAAATAACTGATATACTGATATATTTTAAGATATGTACACATGCACATGAGTACATTAGAAGATTTTTCCCTGCAAACTGGCACTGAGGTAATAAAAAACCATAAAAATTATTCAGTATAGTGAGAAAAAAAATTAGCAACTATATCATCCAAGAAGGAAACTAATTTATATCTCATACCTTATGGAACACTTTTCATAAGGGAAACACCTGGAAGAGGTAACACATATCCCTCTCACCTATCCCCATGCAGGCAGCAGGGGAGGTCTAGCCTGTCACTCCACAGCCATGCTTATTAAGCTCCCTTTCTCTGGGAAAGCAGCAAAACTGGAGAGATGCAGCAGCCCCTCTCAGGTTGATGCCACTCCCTGGGATGTGCCTGGAAAGAAGAACCCATTTGCTGGGACATGTCACATCATCAGGCTGTGGTGCTTAGCAGTGTGGAGAGCCTGTAGCTGAAGATAATGGGATAGTTGAAGTCTTTTCCCTACATGGCCCTCCCAGTGAGTTGGCCCAGCAAGAGACTAAAAGGATTCCTAATGCAACTAAATACTGAGCTCTGAATTTTCATTTTCCCACACTACTTGCATAGGTGAAAAATAAAGTGGATAAATTTACCAATATTTAAAAATTCAAAATCTGTGGAAGTATTCATATGATAGGACACTGTGGTTTGCTCACCAGGGCCTTCTGGAATGACTGCCAGCAGGTACTTTACACATTATTTATGAAGAAATTAACTACTGTAACAATAAGATACCAAAAGAAAGTAATCTGTCTAGAAATAAAAAGGAAAATATTGTCACTGATGTCAAGGAATGCTCAAAATGGCCCTCTGCTTCTGGCAGAAAGAGCTGATATCTGTGAAAAGCCTGGAATCTACCATCAAAAAAAAGTCCTGAGCTCAGTTTGAAGGACAGCAAAAAACACCTGATCAGAAAAGAAGGTTCAGGAGAATCAAATGCTGTTTGATATGTTCCTCTAACTTACCTACAGAGAAGCAACAGTTAATGAAGGGAGACACAGGTTATTTAGGCTTTTGCTTTACATTTGAAATGCTTGGAAAAGATTTCTCAAGCTACTCCAACCTGTGCTGGCAAACCTCCCCGGCATGGTACAAAATCCCAGTTTATGTACACCTGCAACAAAGTCAATTTGTGCAGTTCTGTGCCCAACGAAATAAATTCAGGGCAGTGGAATACTCAGAGGAGACTATCTACCCTTTTAACAGCAGGCACAGAAACACAACGTAGGGTAGTGCCTATACTATTTCAAATCAAATGTGTTTTCCACGGAGACAGGTTAGGTTTCCTTACACTTCTAATACAGATGCATCCAGAGGGAGTGAGAGAAGGTGGGTTTCATTTGCAAACATCTCTTGGATTATAGAGGCAGCAAATCTCTGCAGTCAACTGAACAAAACAGATGTTTCTACCACACAATTCACTTGTCCTTTTTCAGATTACTTATTCTAGGATTAATTGTGCTTTTCCCAAATTAAAGTGCCTGGTTTCCTGCTGAGCACAGTCTAAATAGCTTTAGAGGTACACAGCTTTGCTGGAAATTACCAGTGTATAAAAAATTGACCCTTTCTTCTCCATCTTTTCAGAGTTTGTTGAGATCTAATAAAGGTTTTTGAAGTAGGCAACACTCATGAGTCTCAAAAAGACAAGACAAGGAAAAGTTCTAAGGATGGTTCAGACCATGGAAGAGAAATGGCATATTTTATTTCAGTTATCAGTGTTTCAGCAAAGGTAGAGCCTTTTGGCCCCAACAGAAAGAAATCCCTCATTATTAGAGAGGGAAATAGAGTGTGCCAATAAGCTGTGCCAGGAAGCAGATGTAGGTTACTGGAAGATGCTGTTGTAGGACCCCACTAAAAAAAAAAAAAAAAACTTATTGAGGTTGTCTTATTGCCTCACTCCCAAACTTATGCAAGCATTTCATTGCTCTGCACTTTTGCCTGGTTGCTCCCTTTTCCTGACTCGTTTGGACACCCGCACGGAGCACTGCGGTCCATCAGCAGGGCCTCCTGGCCCAGCCTGAGCAGACACAGCTGGGCAGTGGCCAGCCCAAGGCACTCAGAGCCACACCGTGCTTCCACAGAGCCACTGGACACACAGCTGTGGTCTCTTCTGGCCAAGAGCATCATGGCACCACACAACTTTCCTGCAGGCTTTCTGTGGCCTGTTTTGAGAAATCTGCTGTGGTTTTCAGAGTTGCAGTGCAGTATAAAACTAAATCAGTTTCATGCAATTTCAGGTTTCACTGCTAACCTTCTAGGCAACTCCCTGAGTAAGATGCAGGCAAGCATTTCATGACCTAATTTCTCATATGGTTGACTCATTATTCTACCTTCTGAAGTCAGCTCTTGATTTCTTAATATATTTTCCTTTCATCTTCTGCTCACCGCTGTCATATTGGTTAGAAGATATTCCTGCTATTAACATTCAGAGTAGTAGCCTTCCCTTTCTCAAGACAACTGGAAAATTTTGGGCAATGATCAGAATTATCACAGGAATGTACTATATTTAGCTTATTCCTGTGCATAAACCAAAAAAAAAAAAAAGTAAAACTCGAAATCGCAACTCTTTGTTTTGTTTTGTTTTGTTTTTTGTTTTTTTAATAGACCCTGCCATAACAGATGCCAGAAATCTGCTTAAATGTGGGTGGCTATACATGCTTCCTAGCATTCATATTCACAGCTACAACTACACCAGATTTGTTTTGGCCCTGTGCCTTCCATTCTGCTCCTTCCACCTGCGGCATGTGGAACCACAGACCGATCTGCAGCATGACACCAGCTTCTTTCCAGTGCCCTAGTCACAGAGTACTTGTCAGAAGACAGGGGTGGCCTTTTTGTTTATGTCCTATTCCCATTGTGGGACCACTCATATCACCTAATTCCCCACCTTTCCTAGCAAAAAGCTTTGCCTTTTCTCACAGCCTGTGTGACTCAGTATAATGACAGCACTGAAGAGCCACAGCCTCCCACACACCAGACACCGCACTAAGCAGAAGAAAAAGATGACCACCCATCCAGGAGATTTACAGTGACATTACAGCTGGCTTGATGGTTTCTCTCAGAGAGAAAATAAAATTACAATGGCCAGCTGTCTCTTCTGTTAACAGATCATGAGCCTGAAAAATGTGAATTTTGTCCAGTTATTTTTCAGTCTTTAATTGTCCTCTTTGATAATACCATTATAATACCATTAGAAATTCTAAACTAACAGATGGTGGATTACCAGATCAATTATGGATTACCAGATCAATTACCAGTATTCTCAGTTCAGCAGGTCTAACTACAAAGGAGTAGGGTCTTGAAATTCTTCTCTCTATTCATCCCTCAGTCGCTGATCATACAAGATCTTTAGCCTGAAAGCAGACTTATATTTCAATACTTTCTCATAATGGTAGATGTAGCATTGCAGAAAAGTAGCTAAGAAATCTTCTTGTGAAGTTGAGCAATGATGCTGCCATACAGAAGAAAATGTGTCATTTGGCAAGAGGGAGCACACATTTTTATATTAATTGTCCACAACCATTACTGCAGTGATTTTTCTACTTTGAACAGCTTGCATTACTTTTTGTAATTACTTTCTTAAGTTCAACACTACAACCAGTTGTGATTAAGGAGTCTAGAGAAAGACTTTGGCACCAAATACCTTAATTTGCACTTCAAACTATTTCTTATTTCTTTAAAACTATTGAATTTTTTTTTTTCTTGTATTACAGGAGTTATTAGCAATTAAACTAAACAGGCAGCAAAGTGATTTCAACAGTGCAGTGTCTGGAACATGCATGGGTCTCAAATACACCAAACAGATTACATGAGTGGAGTGGGAAATAGTCATTCACTGGAAACAAGTGGAAAGAGTTTTGCTCAAGAAAAAAAAAAAAGCCTCAGAAAGACTTGAGAAAGGCCTGAGAGATAACAGTAAGTATACACCAGGGAAGTTTTTCAGACATAGCATTT
>VWZN01020894.1:52126-79839 GCA_013396955.1 Regulus satrapa | reverse complement strand
TTTCAGACATAGCATTTATTCTAAAAGGAATGAGATGATTCAGAGATGGCATACCATTGATGAAGTAGAAGTTGAACAGAACAGGTCATAAATTTTCATGCAAAGTGCTGAAATATGTAATATTTGCTGGGATAAAATACTTCTGCTACTGACAAAACAAGCATTCATTTTGAAGAATGACCACTGTTTTACTCTGCTATAAAACTTCCTGAGTCAGAATAAAATTTCTTTGTATTTTATATATATATAGATAGTATGATGCATTATACAGTCCATAACCCAAAACATTAGACAAGAAGGAGGATTTTTTTTTTTTTTTTTCCTGGTGGGGCAGTCTTTAAATTCCTCTATCATTTATTCACTTGCTGACTTCCCTGTAAACTCAAGACCTCTGATGGCTTAGTGGTGAATCATTACTCTTCGATTATGTCTTTCTAGTTATAATGAATGACATAAGCTCATTGCCATGTAGACCTGGGTATTCAGTGATGTTTTATCTTTTTTACTTATTCTTCTCATAGCTACACAGATTCATTTTATACTATATTAAAGCACTCTGAGTCTTGCATTACCAAGCCATTATAAAACTTCTCATGTGTCTGACAATACTTCACTTCTCTCTATCTTACAAGAAAAAATTATTTTGTGATGATTGCAAAGTATATTCCTGGGTTTCTCTCTCTGTGGAAATGTCACACATTTTGCAGCATACCTTTCAAAGTGAGAATTCTTCAAAGTTATCAATTTCATTCAATTTAAACACAGACTTTTTTCACAGAGTTTGCTCTGGGAAGCAAATTGAAGATATCTACTTCTTAGCAAACAGAATTTAATGAAAAATCCAAGCAAATTCAAGTAATTAATATGTTACATGAATATATAACATAACTTGGATGTTTAATATACATTTTAGGGTGGTCTGTGTGCAAATAAAATTTTTAAGGTGACAGATAAAGAGCTGCACTAGTTTTTTCTGACTATGCTGAACTGAGAGAAACCAGAGTATTAAATTTAAAGACACTCTAAAACGAAGTTGAAAGACGGGAGAGAGAAAAAATAATTTAATGAAAATCTACATCTAACAGCAAGTATTGTAGCAAACTTTACCAATATATTTGAGATAGTAATGCATTACGTGGAACAAATTTCTTGTTGCCATAAAAACTCAGGATAAGTATTCCTACTTTTAGTTTCAACCGTGCTGAAAAATACGTGGGTTAATGTTGATTTGAATTTTGAAATATGAGAAGTATCTTCATGCCTTCAGGTGTATTTATCTTTCTGTAGACTTTTTGATTTTGCTTTCAAATTTTCCACATTTTCAGTACCAGCCATTTATAATATTGGCAAGATTAATGACTACACAAGTGCAAGAAACTATGGAGAATCAAGATGCAAAACAAATCTTATGCAAACCCCAAATTAAGGTATTGATTAAACATCAACAAACCCAAAATTCTTCCCTTGTAGGTGTTATAGCTCCGTTGTGGCAAGAAAGTAAGAAAGAAAGACATTAAAGAAAATTGTGTCTCGCCTTCCAAAGCAAGGATGTATAATCTTTTATTTGGTTGATGTAAGGTAAAAAAGCACCACTAGATGTGTGCTAAAAGGAATTATTTTTAAGACAATTAATTCACCAAAACAGTATGCATGTTTGGGTTGTGTCATGTGTATCTAGGTGTGGGTGATAGGAAAACATGATGAGCTTTCAATTCCAACAACAAATTCCCAGAATCTAAATGAAGACTGATATTTGTTACACTCATAATGAATTAATGTGCTGGAAGATATCATTTTCACCTGTGATTGTTTCCCTCACCAGGCAGTAGCTGGGTAACAGCAGGCCAGCAACAAGCAAGAAAAATCTCAGGTTTACATAACAAGTCACTTTGATTTCTTTTGTGTTTCATCTGCAACAGATTTGTTATGAGATTACTCAGCTGCTGTCTTCACTAACACACTGTGCCACTGCATATCTGTCCTATGACCTGAAAACCTCTTAAATCCATATGTGTGACAGTGCCAGTTTTGCTCATCACTCTGGAAGTTGTATACTTTGTGTTGGGAGCATGAGGTTGACATTTCCCAGGGACTGTAGTGCTGTGATTTCCTGTCAGTGCTGCTCATGATGCTGTTCCCAGTGATGGTGCAGAGTCCTGAGGAGCAGGAGCAGCAGCATGGAACCTTCATGTGCTCAGGACACTGCAGATGTGCCACACTGGGACATAGAGAGCTCTGTGCCCACAGCACTACAACAGCCAGTCCAGGGAAGAAGACTGCTTCAGAGACTCGCTGAGGATTACAATGAACATCTAAGATCCTGCTCAATCCATCTCCACTCAGAAACGTTGTAAGGAGATCAGGAATATCCTGTGTCCAGTCACAGCTGTGCTTTAACTGCTGTCATATGCTAATCAAGCTCAATTGAGCTCTACCAGATAAGCACTGTCCAGCACAAGAGTGGCTTGGGTTTTGGGGTTTCTGTTTATACATAAAATCCTATGCAGTTAAAAGAAAATATTTTATATAGAGACACTACAGCCCAGGACAAAGCCATCACTATAACCTGTTATAAGGTATTTAATATTTTAGGTCTGGTCAAGCTCCTCTCCTCTCCTCTCCTCTCCTCTCCTCTCCTCTCCTCTCCTCAGAAGTAAACTCTCAGAGTGGAAGGCCACTTCACTTCAGTTTCCCCCCCTGTATAGAAAAACAGCCATCATCAGTCAGATTTTACTGGCCCATATCAGGGAGCTGATCTTTGCTGGCTGATTTGGGGTAACTATGAATGCTCCCTGCCCCAGGCTGAAGTTAAGTAATTCCAGTTAACTCAGCCTTAGTGAAAGAATGCCAGGATCATATAATTTCCTCTACATTCCAACAGACAAGTAGCACATATGTTTGGATATTGGCCTGACACAGTTGATGTGCAAGAATGTATTTGAATCCTTTCTCTCTAGAATCAAATTGCTATTATGATCATTTTTTTCCATGGTGTTTAATTTTTCCTAAAAAGGAAAGTGCTTTACCAATCTGATCAAGTTCCTCTTCCTGCCTGTCATCAAACCATCAGGAGCTTTATAGGAATAGCATCAGGGGCCTAAATGTCATTTAATTTACTGGTCATTTAACTTGACAGCCATTTAACATGACGGTAAGTTAAGCATTTATCTAATTTCATCAAGGTCGGTTAAAGCTGAGTATTTTGTTCTTGGGACCATAAGGAGTCAGCACTTTGTTTCTGAGGGGCTGATATGTTATTGTTCTGTTCACAGCATCTGGGATTAGTAACATGAGGCAAAAATGGTTTTTATTTAAAAACTATATTCTTGTCAAGCCCCGGTGGGAAAGGTCAAATGATCACACAGCACAAATACGAACAGTTTTCCAATTGCATGTTTTTTTATGAGCAAACTGGAAACAAACTTTTTTTTTTTCAGACCCAATGCACTTGGAATGGATTTCCCTTGGGAATACATCAATACTTGTAACAGTTCTCCTGCTGGATCTAACTTTGTGAAATGGAGACACCCATAAAAATGAGGAATATCAAACATCTGCATTTCATTATGATTAGAACTAGAAAAAAAGGAATTTTGTTTAATCTTTCAAAGCATTTCATCATTGTGAATAAAGGCAGTTAGGAAGTTCATGACAGTTTTGCACAAAGCTGTTTATACAGTCAATTAAACAAGAAATGTAAGACAAAGTTAGCAATCTATGATAATGCATGAAAAGAAAGAAATCTCTGACCACATAGTTTTTAAAAAAATAATATTTCTATCAAATACAGTCAATACAGAAAGATAGTGATCAACCAATCTTTAGTCTGTGGAGCTCCTCCTTTTCCATTTTCTCATTGATTTAAGGGTTTTTGGAAAACTGAGTTTCCCTCTTGGGTCACTGCCATGTGTGTACAGAGAGGCTCAGCATCACTTTGCAAACACTTTCGACTCATTCTGATTAGTGGGAAGAAGATTGTAAATTAGAATAACTCATGTTTCACTAAGATGGTATGGTTGTATATAGAAATAGAAGTCCACAGAAGAACCTTTGACATCAATTCATTCTCCTGTAATGTCCAGGAATTCCCAACTTTTTAATGCTTTTTACATATAGTGAGGAAATTAGGAAAGAGGCGAGACAGAGTGGGAGGAAGAATGCTCACCAAGCTTCATACAGATCAAGGAACAGAATAAAATTTTGGAAAATGTATGTCATTCTTCTTTGAAGAGTGTCTTCTTTAATATCTTCCTCTCAATTTCTTGAACTTTTGATACTTTACAGTTACTTGATGGTTACAGGAACATTCACTTGTAGGGTCTTAAATGACCTTGCCTTTTCCATTTTATCTTCTTCATCTTCAGTGGTTTCATGCATTGTGTAGGCTCTGCTATTAGCCAAAGAATGAGCATGGCTTTGTCCCAAACCTATCCTTAAAATTCCTGAGCCACCCAAGGGGCTGGCTTTTTGGCAGGTCTAAGCTGTTCCTCTCCCAGGCAGCAGCAACCCGACACTGCCTTCTCTCCAGAGACAAAGATCTCACTTTCTAAAAGAGGAGTGTGTGTGTCCTGAATGCAGCATCATTTCTGTATTGGCTCCAAATGCACCAGCATTTTCTGGTTCAAAAGCAAGCACAATTTCCCTTTAATAGTATTGTGCAAGAAGCAGGACCATCCAAACTCAACAGAGAAAACATAGATTCCCGAATAATCTGGACTGGTTCCTAAGTTTCTGGTAATATTTTTTTTCACATAGGACATCTGCTTCTATTTGTGAATTTCCGCAGCTACTAAAGATAAAATTTGAATAGAGAGATTTTGGTGTTAAATAATAAGCACAGATGTGCTGAAACTGCCACAGCTCTTTTAATGGTAATGCTTCAGAACGAGAAGTTGGGAAAGTATCAACTTCCCACTGTGAATATAATGTTTAGGTATTAACTTCCAATATATAAGAACACAATGCCAAATGCTGAAATATGCTGTTAAATTTCTTAGCAGAGCTTCTAATTTTGTCACAGTATTTATTTTCAAGGTTTTTCCAAATATGCCACTTTGAGAGTCTGTGGCTATGAACCCATTTCTGGGAAGTTCTTTCTACATACAAAGAGTAAAAAATGTAAAATGTGCTAAATTGTACTAGCTGTCCCCCTTTATACAAAAGACAGCAAGCTGGATCCCAGATTATTGTACTATATGGTCCACCTTTCCAGACCTCTTGCTCACGTCTAATATATGACCCTAACATGTAACATAAGAAGATGCGTTTTGAAGTCAGGCACCTCAGCATGCCATTTTAGTAGAATATACCAATTCAAAGTTTCTATAGATATAAGATATTTTCTTCAGCCCTCAAATGTTCTCTGATAATCTGATTTTCTTAAGCATTTAAAGTAAACACCTCAGAGACAAGTATTGAAAAATGCGGATTTTTTAAAACCGACAAACATTTATTGCTTGGTCTTGGAATCTGTAAACTATCCTGAGGCTTTTAAATGACTCAATGGGAGCCTAACTTTCTAGCACAGAAGGAGAGGTAAAAAAATCTGACTTCCTGTTTGTAGATAAGAGACTGTACATGACCTGGCAATGTGCACCCATAGCCGAGGGAGCCAACTGCATCCTGAGCTGCCTCCAGAGCAGCATGGAGAGCCCCTCTTCTCTGCCCACTTGCAGAGAAGGCATCTCCACCTGCAGCACTGCATCTAGCTCTGCAGGCCTCACTGCAAGATATGGACCTGTTGGAGCAAGGGCAGAGGAGGGTCAAGAAGATGAGAAGGCTGGAGCACTTCTACGAGGACAGGCTGAGAAAATTGGGCTTGATCAGCCTGGAAAAGAGAAGACTGCAGGGTGGCGTTAGAGCAGCCTTCCAGTACCTAAAGGGCATGTAAAGACTCACAAAAAAAGGTCTAAAGTCTAAGAGAGTCTTTATACAGGACATGTAGTAATAGGACAAGGAGGCTTTAAACTGTAAGAGGGTGTATTTAGGTTGGATATTAAGAGACAAATCTTTATTGAGAGGGCGATGTGGCAGTGGAACAGATTGCCTAGACAGGCTGTGGATGTCTTATCCCTGGAAGTACGTATTCAATGCCAGGGTGGATGGGACATTGAGCACCCTGGTCTAGCAGAAGGTGCCCCACCTGGAGTGGAGGAATAGGAACTAGATGACCTTTAAACTTCCTCCCAACCCAAAACACTCTATATTCTATGAACAGTTCCACTCAAGACCTTGAAAATGGGACTGAATGAACTGCCATTTTTTAAAAATTTCTAAATTCCAGAAATAAAAATAACTTTGACTTTTTTAAAACATTCAAAGCTTGTAAAGAATAAAGCACAAGAAACTATGAATTCCCAGACCACATCTACAAAGACATTGAAAGCTAATTTGTTAATTTGGGATCACTAGGTACTGGGAACATCCAGCTAAAGAGAACTTGTGGTGCTTGGTAGCACAACAACCATACCAACAGTTCCAAAATATGGCAAGAAGTATGTCCAGTTCAGATGTCTAAATAAACAGAAGGTCAGCCTGCTTTCCACTGGAGCTCCACAGGAGTCTGAACACATTCCCACAAAATTATTCAATTTTCACTAATAAATGTAGCTATAATTGGAAAGAAAAGTATTATGATAAAAAAAATGCCCAAATTTTCATGTTTTCAAGCACATGTTTTGGTTCAATTTTTAAAAATGAAATCTCATTATGAAGCACCACAAAACAGCAAGTGGTAAACCAGCAAGTAGTGATTGCTCTCAAAAACTATCCCAGTTCAATGAAAAAATGAATTCTCATCTTAACTGCTCCCTTATCTTCTCTGAATAAACAGAAATAAGTCTTTGGGGTAAGAAGAGGGAAGGGGAAGAAGATTGCCAAGATGATTCTTATGCCTAATATGCCTTTTAATAAATAAGTCTTACTTGAGTTTTCTCTTGTATTTCAAACAGTGCATGAGCTGGTGACCTTGCTGTTATGTTGGACACAGTACTGAAAGCTTGGGAAGAAAGAGATGAAGTGGAAATCCCGGATATGTGAGCACATGCTAACATGCCCCCAGTTGAGAAAACAGCCTGCAGCTCTTGAACAAAAGGAAAGATGCACAGGCCATATTAAAGTTTGTGGTATAGCACATACTAAATATAGTCAAGCTATGTAAAGTGGAGCAATGAGGTTCTTTGGCACTTTTTCAGGAGTTGCACAGAAGAAAGGCCAGCTACTTTCAATTCAGAGCAATATGAGTCATTTATCACTGGAAGACCCACTTAATACAAACAGGATCTTGCAGAAACCTGGAAAGAGTGAGAATATACTGAAAGCATCAATGCATCTGTCCTCTGTTACGGGCTCAAGTACTGACTCATTGTCAAGGCTGAATCTCTTTTCAAGAGGCAAGGATATAAACACTTACCTGCATTTGTGGAGAAATAGAGAGGTTTGGTGCTGGTTTGACAGTGAAATAGCACACCTGCAGGAAAAGTAATATCAGTAAGTGAGCTGGGCCTCAATTACATCAGTGGCTCTGTAACAAGGGGATTTTTATCACTCTGAATACATTACCAAGAAATCCACCTCCCCCTCTGCCCTCTGCCCCAAGTCAATTGAGAATCTTCTTCCTGTCTTGAATACATGTCAGATATACCATATATGCCATATACCAAAATGGACCCTCACTCCTGTGCTTTGCACAGCTGTGAAATTGTATCACCCTTCTTCCAAATGAGTCCTGACTCTGGGATTTCTCCATAACATCTTGAAGCTGGGTGAACTAATCAGGGTGTTCCTGGATCTGCTCAAAAGGAATATTCCAGGACAAAAATATTATCCTAGTTTTTTAAGAAATGGAAAAGAGAAAGAAAAATGAGCAAAAGAAAAATGGAAGGGGAGNAATTAGACCAAGGAATGGAATATCTGATCTCATTCTTAGGCCAATATTCTTTTTCTCCTGAGCCTGCTAGAGACAAAACTACTAGCCACAGCACGGAGCTTTTATCCTCCTACAAAAGCACAAGCCAGACAAGACATGGAGAGCCAGTGCAGGAGGGGCATTAGTACTGACTTTTCCTTCAGTTACACTTATTTTTGGTAAGCAAGAAAACCTGACAAGCTAAGTTTTCAAAAAGGGAACTGACTTGAGAAGAAATTTAAGGAGAAACACTTTTAATGATGTGGCCTTTGCTTGTGGCCATAATTAATGGAACAGAGTGAAGATCTGGTGCCAGTCCCTGCATCCCAACAAAACTGGTTCATAAGGTCATGCCTGCACAAGTGAAAATTTCTCAGATTATTCTTCTCTGGTGATGACTGAATTAGAGCATTTTCCTTTTAAAGAGCCGCAATACACACCAAAAGCAGCTGTCTTGGAGGCAGGCCTGTTTCTGTGTGCTCCTGCCCCAGAGGCAGCTCAACAGGGTGTGAGTGATGTTGCCGAGTCTTATAAGAATGAGAGGAGCAGAGAGGGATTTTCTAGGTAGCCTGGCATATTTTTAGATAGACATTTTTGCATAATTGGAGAAGTTATGACTGACAACTTTCTCCATACCACATTTCTCCTTCTGGGACTCCAGACACACATCAGTATGCACAAACAAATGGCCCTGAAGTCACTGGGAACTGCTCTTACAGCAGCTGTCCCCAAGAGCATTGTGAGTGGGATGTTGCTTCTCCTGTTTACAGTATCTCTATTTTGGGACCTTCTTTGTTTTTGTGAAGTGCCTACATGTGTTCATGAGCTGCATGTTGCAAAGTTAAGGGAATGTGGGGTGCTGGACAGTCTTGGTTTCCATTACTCTTTCGGTTTTGTTTCCTATCTCTTTTATGCCACCTTGACTTTTTTTTTTTCCCATCTCCTTTATGCTATGGCAATGAACACAGTTTGGTCCTTGGCACATGCCAGTCAGGCCCTGCACACTTTGCCCCCCTTTCTCAACAAGGAACATAATAGGAAAGAAAAAGAGAAGACACAGAGCAAGTATTCTGTATTTCAAAGCAGCACATATTAAGCTACATAAATGTGGTGCCTTGTGCTCTAAGAGTAACATAATGTGTATCCGAACCTAAGGATATTGGCTAAGCTGTACATTTTGAGGGTACCTATTCCTTCAATACTAAAGCAATCATTTCTGATGAGTTACAAAAAGAAGCACATCTTGCACATTGCTGCTAAAATAGGAGCAACATTTTTATGCATTGTAAATGTGGGATACTGGGTGCTGTTGCTAACCCAGTCTCCAAAGACCTCTTTGCAACTGAAAATCCCTATGACTAGGCACTTGCAGCTTTGTTTCTGATCTGCAGTGTAAAAAATACGGAGGCTGGGACATCTGCCATTTGGCTACTCTTTTCTGCTGTGCTGGCACCAGTGGGGGACATTATGGAAAGCTGAAATGCTCATCAGGCCATCAAGCTATCCTATCTCAGCCAGCAAGATGCCCTGCATCCCTCATGTGAAAAGCACCTACATGTCTGAAGGAAATGCAGGGGTTCAAGAAGTGGTATCCATACGTACAGTGTAGTACTCTGTCTCTCTGTGCCAGTATGGCTGGAATGCTTGCACTTTGATGAATGCAAGTGTAGAAGGCATTGCTCTGCCTGGGAATTTTATAAAATCCATAAACCATTCTGTTTGAGCTGTCCATTCTGCTCACCAAAGTTATTAGGAATCTCATGACTCAAAGAAATGTTATATGAGAACCGTACTTACTCTTCACTGCTTTTGTGATTAAGTTGAGCAACATAAATAATTTCTTTTTGTCTCAATACCATGATGCATTTGATTTTTTTTTCTCTTGTGTGGATAAAAGTATTTTTGCACAAATGTAAATTCCATTTCCAAAAAACACTTTTTGAAACTTTTGTTTTAATTTTGCAGCAAAAAAAATTTGTGTAAATATGTTGATTTATTTGCAAACTAACTAATTAACTAATTATACTGATCAAAACTACAGAAAAAATAAAAAATACTGTTGACGGAGAAAAAGTAAATATGCCTTCAGGGTGGTGTTTGTTTGTCTGTTTGTTTGTTGGTTGGTTGGTTTGTTTTAAAGTGATTTGGTTGTTTTTAAACTGACTTCATAGACATAGGACAGGTTATATTACTATGAAAGTGCACCTTTCCAGAAGCATATCATGCTATATCTCAGAGCAAAGAGCCCTCCACTGGAGAAATCAGTACTATTTGCTGCAGTAATTCCCTCTGGGATTCCTTTATTTTGTAACACTTGTTGATGTTATTGTGTGCTTTGGTTTGTAGTAAAAACAAATTTAAAGTTGTTTTCTTAAATCAGCCTAGATAATTTATGCTGTGCTAGATGCAGCGTTATCTTGGATTTGGTAAATATACTAGGCTCAAAGGCAGTGTTTTCAGTGGAAAAATAGCTATATTGGTAAATGCAAATATGCCTAGATTTGAATAAATGCTCCAAAATACAGCTTTAATGTCAAACAGCTGGAGTCAATCTGTGCAGCAAGAAAATAACACCAAACTGAGTGGAGCAGATGGTACCTTATAAGCATTGATGTATAACATGGGATCAGGTCTGACTCTGCTCTTTCGTGGAGAACAGTATCAGCTCTCTGCTTCTGCACTTCCACTAAAACCATTCTTACATAATTGTCCTGGGAATAAAGCTTTAATTCTGGCCTCTGGAAGCACTCCGCTGTGGCAGCAGGGAACAGTAGGTTTCTTTGGTGCCATTCTGGCTAAAGAAACAGCAATATGTGACTAAAGAAACAGTAATATGTGACTCAGCATTAAGGTTAGCATAGTTGGAAGGAAGCCAAGAAAATAGCTTTAGCTGATTTTATTTTTCTTCATGATGCCGCCCACCACAGCAAATGGAAGTTTAGAGGAAGCATCAGAGACCTTTTTGCAGAGTTCCCTGTACTGATGCCATTTGCTGTGCACCAGGTTTCAGAAGGTGGCATTTCAGCTTGCAAACAGGATACCTTCTGGGTCATATGCTCTGGTGCCCAAGCAAAGGTATCAGTCTGAGTTGTGTTCTTTCTTTCTTCCCTTCTTCCTACCTTAGAAAAAGCAAATTGCCATGGCACCACAAGCGGTTGTTCTCACATTTATTGATCATGTAGGGATTTAAAAGCTGGGCTGACTTCATGCAATGGACAGAGCTGAGACCTTGCAAGAATAGGCTTTGTCCGAGGTCACACCAGGTCTGAGCTAGACCTCAGAAATGTGGAATAAGAGAGGACTAGGAAACCATATGCACAATGTCGCTACTATTCTCTATAACACCTAATTATTGGAGCAGGGCTAGCAGTCCTTGAAAGCTTGGCTTATCTGGCTAAGCCTTGGAGAGCTACTGTTGGCTGCTTGGTTTTCCTGGTTTTATCCCTAGGATATTGGCTGGTTCCTGATGATGTATGAAGCAATCTGTCTTCTCTCTTCCCTGGCTCACCGAGAGGTCTCTTTGGAAAAAAACTCCATAATTTGAATGCAGCTTCCAGCACTGTGATCCTTCCCTTCCTTTTGGCTAGCTTGTGCTTTGAATACAAGAACTTGCAAGAAACTTTCCCTAGGCAGTCCTGGAGAGATCTTGGGACCCTTTTCATTCACCAAAGAGCTTCATTTACAAGTCCTCACGCCAACCTGTACAATTCCTGAGGACATTTTTCAAAACAAGAAAAAGAAGCTCCCAGTTGTTTCTTGTTTGAAGCCTCTAATCCAGACCTATCACACCTTGCAGTCAAAAGCCCTCCTATTGTTGCTATTTTATTTACATTTTTCCTGACAGGGAGGTTCTTTGTGTAAATTCAATCTCCTGATTGCATAAGAATGAATTCCACTTGCCATGGTCCCTTAAAACATCTTTAATTAAAAAGAAGGAAACAACATGTCCATCAGCCACTTCAGGCTGAGGCATCCAGTCATCCTGTCCTGACTGATGAAGAGAAGCAGGGGTTGTTTCCCGGCACTGACAGCATCTGAGACACCTCAGTGCTGCCAATAACGCGGTGTTTTCGTCAGCCTGGTTAGGTGACGCTTCTCTCCTGAAGCTTTGTTCCAGAGGTAGCTTGAGTCACCCAAATCACAGGACATGGACAAAGGCAGAAATACCTGAACTGGCTCCGACTGACTGTGCTCAGATGCAGCAACTGGAGAGTTATGTTTACATGAAGGTTTATTATACTGCCCCAGAGTTCTGTTACTTGTTCTGCTTTGTTTCTCCAAAACCTTTGGCCAGATCCCTAAGTTCATGCCAGTGTGTCCGAGATCTGTTATTCAAGAGAGTGCAGGGTTTTGGCTGCACTGCATGAGCTACCCATCACTGGCTGCTGCCCCACAGCCAGCAGCCTCTGTCTGTCTGCATTGTAATGAAACAAAAGGCAACGTGCCTCCTCCACACAAACTAGAAATAATGCCTCCAGCAATTCAAAGTACTCAACAGAGTTTAAAATTATCATTTAACATGAACAAAATAATTATATACTGGTGTGGTATTTGAGTTTTATTAAAGAAAAAACTTCAGTGCTTGTCTTTAGCCCTAGAAGCAACAAAGAGAGGTCACAAGACAATTATTTTTTGAGTATCAGAACTATGTAGTCCTGTTAAAGATATTAGCAGTGCTTTGATATGTTTGACTGAAGCTTAATAACAGTTTTGAAACAACTCAAAATACATTTTTTCTTTATTCAATGAACAGATGTATCTAGAATTGATTTGTAATGGAGGGCCAAAGATTAATAGAGCAAATTACCTCCACTTTCATTATACTAACAAGTGTGACCTTTGGGTCTTATAGCAGAGGCTATTTTTTGGTTTGAGTATTTGCTTTCCTTGACTCTTTTTATAACTTCTCACTGATTAGAATTTTTCTCTTCCCTCTGTATCCTCATGCTGGTGACAGGAGCAGGGGCGTCTGCTATGTCTGTGACCGCCAACATGAGCCCCATCACCCTCTGTCATTTCCAAGCACTATGGCCAAACACATCACTCCTGGTGGTGCTGAGGAATGACATAAAGGTGGTGTCCTGTGCACTTTCAACAAACACTGGCCTACTGAAAATCCTTTCTTTGGCTTTTTCACAGAAATTCACTTTCTGGCAAAAAGTGTCATCTTCAATCAAATTTCAGAGACAGAGGAAAAAAAAATCCATGCTTTTGTCTTTCAAATAGATCTTTTTTATATAACAATTTACTCCAGAAGTGTGAGAGATATCATAATTTCAGGATATATACCACAGCACAAACATAAATAGCTTCAGTTTGATTTATCCTAGTGTGGGATTAAGGTGTTAGCAATTCCATTAGTTAGATCCCTTTTATTTTTTGAGGGGAACTTGGAGAGAACTTCCAAGTTTCTCTGAATGTGGTATATAACTCCTTTTTTAAGGCATGAGCAGCCTTGATCACACTGAAAATCAGAAGTTTAATCTCTCAAACTGGTCAGAAATTTTATCTAAATAACAATTAATGTTATCCAGTGGGTTTTTTCTTGTTAATTTTTAAAATATTAATTTCAGAATTATTAGTCTTGTCTGGAGACATTACAGCCCAGGTCTTTTGGAAACTTTGCCAGCTGAATTACTGCCTTAGCTGTGTGTCTTTTACAGCTTCAACATCAAGATTTCTAGACTGAGATGAAATATTAATAAAGGTATAAACCACAATACTTTCTCTTCCTAAATAGATATTCCTCAAGAAATGATGGCTTGTTTTAATTACACTAAATACATTCTGGATTTCAAAATCATACTATCTCAGAGTGACACAAAGCATGACAGCCTGTCAAGGAAAGAAGAATAGGGCAACTTTATTCAAGGCAATGGAATAATTTACCATATTTCATGAAAAAAGACAGTCTTTCTTGAAAGGTACAATTAGATGTGTATTTCCCTGTACACAGCTTTATTATTTCTCTCTTAGTGGCATTTCTAGTTTGGAAAGCCCTAAACTTGAAGTGGATCTAGAAGGAATGTTGCTGAAACCACACTGCCTATTCACCCAGGAAATTAGAAATCTTTGCATCAGCTCTGAATCACAAGTTCTTTAGAAGCTTGTATTTACAGATTCATAGGTTTCTTATTTTGCCACTGGGATGTTATGACTGAGCCTGCTGCCTCCGTGGTCTGGAAACAATACTTGGGTTCATATTTTTCTTACTTACAGAAGTACTAATGAAGACATTAACTCTGATTTTGAGAGCCTGACTTCATTCTCTTTCAACAGTTTTTTTTCAGGTGCTAACACTGCAGAGTTTCACAAAAACTTTTTTTGGTCTAGACTTTTTTATTGAAAAGATGATAATGATAATTAACTGTGAAAAGAAAGTGATCTAACTTTCAAAAACACAGAATTAGAGATTTATTTCTATTTATTTACAATCTATGTTGGAGATTTACCTTGAGTATTGGAGTGTTGTAGTTGTCCTTAGTGTCACTATGCTGCTTTCCTGAAGACATAGAGATAACGGAAAAATAAGCCATCAGCAACCTCTGGACAGCTAAATCATCCCCTGACTCATAACAAATACAGATAATATCAATTTACTGAGAGAAGAGAAAAAAATCCCAAAAAAAATGATGGTGACCATCATGGAGTATTTACCCTGATCCTTCATAATGTAAATAGTATTATGATCAAACACCAGAAAACTATAGGAAAGACTACTAAAAAGATCAGATTGTTATAGCATTTGTTTTTTAGCAAAAAGTATTAATATGGTTTTGGTGTTGAACCTTACTGAAAGAATACATTTTTATTCCCATTGTTTGGCAGCAGTGAAGTGGAAGATGTACTGGAATTGCCACATGCGTGCAGGCAACAAACATGCCTGTGTGATGGTGTTGAGGCTGTCTGCTCCCAAAGTCTCCTGCCTGGATCCCAAAAAACCAGCAGCACAACTTTGCAAAACCTTTGCCCAGTCCTGCTGACCGGGGAGGAGTTTGCTAAATGGACTTTGTACTACCCTGGTCATAGACCAGTTCAAAAGCTGCTAGACTGAGTCAGACACCCCAGGTGAGCTGCCCTGTGCTAGGACAGACCTACTCCTAGCACCCAGCACCTTCTGAAACCCTCTGTTTCAAAGCTACAGAAGAGAGACTTCAGGTTGGCAGGGAATAGAAATGTATGACATTCTGCTTAAGGAGCCATATCAAAATAGGATATAAGAGTGGGAAGAAGGACCATGAACATAAAAACAGAAGTGACCAGTAGTCTTTCAGATCAGCAACAAGTTTAACTTTTCAGCAAATAGAAAAGGACTTGNTGAGAGGAACAGAAAATATGTAAATCATCAGTCTGCTGATGGGGAAAGGATAAAGACAGCTGTTCATGGATAGGCAGCCAATCTAATGGGCAACATCATAATTAGCCATCATTTAAACTGTCAACATAAATGGGTGATGGATATGCTGAAAATCATTCAAAAACAAATTTCAGGTTTTTAAGGCATGGGTGATAGTGCTAGTTGATGCAGACAACAGGAACAGTTGCACAGGGATCATCAAAAGTAGGAGAGGATTTCCAACCAATACAGTTAATTACAATGAAGAAGAAAAATAATGAGAAGGTGAAATAACTGTGAGGGTGTATGGAGTTTCTGGCTAGAGGAAGGGTGGGAGAACAAGGATTTGTGGTAGAAGAAGAGAAGGAGAACAAGGATTTCTGGTAAAGGAACCAAAGAAAGACAAAAAGTGCTGCTAGATAGGAAGTTGATTTGACAGTGGAAGGGAAGAGTGTGAAAGACAAGATGGAGGCTGCAACTTTTAGCAGACATAAGGGACGGAAATATTAAAGAGGAAATGACAGGTGGTACAGCTCAAAGAGAAGATACTTGTCTGAATGTTAGTGGAGTTTTTCATGCTCAGTAACATAGCAGAGGCTCTTAAATATTTGCATTAACAAACTCAACTCAAAAGGTGGGATTGTGCAGAAGAACTACATACTTTAATAGAGTAACAGATGGGTGGAAATTAATTATTTCCAGGACATGCAAGACCTGGGAATACAATACATGACCAAAGAAGAGAGGCTTGTGATCAGCTAGGAATATCTCAAGAGAAGAAAAATTCAGATATGATTTGACCATAGAATAGCAGTGAAATGTCAAAATAATTCACTTATAACATAAGGCAAGATAATAGTCAGAATTTATCCAGATTATTTTTATCTTAATTGTGAAAGACTTTGGCAATAATTTGTTTATTTGTGCTACTGGAAGCCACGTTCAAGAAAGTTTCAAACAGAGCAAACTGAGAAGTTGATTGTTAAGTTGGTCAGAGGTATCAAAATCTCAGTTGAAGTCACTTGGAAAATAGACTCCACTACTACAGGAAAATGAAGGTTAAATGAATATGGAGGCTGAATGAATATGGCTGATTTGACTATGCTTGCTGTCCATACCTTTGTGATGAAGGGTAAAGTAGGAGAAAAAAGGGCTACTTATATTACAGGACAATACTGACACTAGAGCCAAGTATTTAAATTGGCCATGTAAACATTTTGGCTGAAAACTGTGAACACAAAAAAGTGACGGTATATTTTTAAAAACATCATTCCTGGAGCAGGGGGCCAAAACATTTTAGTTTTGCTAAGATATAATAGCACCCTTCATGGGGTGTTCTCTAGGTGCTTTAGATCAACAGATATTGTAATTTTATTGTGTCTCTGGAATTTTCTCTTTTGGCTTATCATGTATTCAGATCTCCATTCAAAACTCACCATGAGCTCTAGCATATGATCATAGTTTTCAAGTGTTTTCTTCTATGGGACACATTCCTTAGTTTTTATACTTTACAATTTCAGCCAGGAAACTAGCCCAGCTTTGGTAGTCAGGATTTTTTTTTTTATTTGCATCTTCTTTCCTTTGGTCATCTTCTGCTGTCACAGAAGCTGCTCATTTTATTTGCATAGTTACTATGCCTAAAGGAAAAAATATACTGAGAACTAACAAATTCTCATAATTCTGGTCTCTGCAGCTGCCCTCTGAGACTTTGGTCTGCATCAGCTCTGCCTCTTTGTTCAGGTTTGGCAGCCACTGCCGATCTGCAATGATCAAAGGCAGGAAGCATCCAGCACACCCTCATCCCCAGACCTCATTGCAACACAGTCCCTGAGCAGGCCCTGAAATATGGTTCTTTGGGCTGTGATCTATTGCACACCCACACAGAACTCACTGACTTCACTGTGTCTCTGTCCATGCATGATATATGGCTTTCATTCCACAGTCAGGACACTTCACATAGTAAAAACTGCATGCCGTTTGGAATTCTCCAATAGTAGAAAAAAAGCAAGAATTGAATGTAGGCAGCCTTGTTTGTCTTTCTAACAGATAAAGCTCTTCCGAGACTTGCTGGGTTTGTTTTTGTTTTTTTTCTTTTTTTCAAAAAAAACCCTGCAAGTCTTCCTTTCACTTGGCTTAGGTTCTTTGCAATAAAAATTCAGGTTCTGACTTTATTCCAAAATTATGTGATGACAGGGGAACTGTTGAATGATGATGTCATGATAGACTAAAGAGAATACAATTGAGCAATTTGACAGGAAACCTGATTTTTTTGTTGGACTGTGCACAGTCCTTTGTTTTTGACTGGTTAACACTCCAATACAATACATGATATTTATGCCATTACAACTAAGACATAATGGGTCACAGGATAATTCCTAAAAGCTCCTTAGAGTTTCTCCCAGGGTAAAGAACAATAAAATTGAATGTCCAAATGTTTGGTTGATTCACTTTAGTGTGTATATATATAACAGTGACTTAACTGGATGGGAGTCCATCTAGGTAAAAATAATAAATTAATATCAGGTAGGAAAACATTTAACAATCCTAGTATTTCCAAAGAAAAGCATCAAATAGAAAGTTTTTCAGTGTTCATAAAAGGGCAACAACAAAGACACTTTTTGAAGTCCCTTTCAAGTTCACTTTGAAACAGCAGATCCTACCTCCCAAACTATGTTTTTATACATAACACAGAAAGAGCATCTAATATTCTGGAAGATACTATGAGTGGTTTCTTGGCATTTTGGAAAACTATGGGTTTTTTTGAAACTAAAAAGGATCCTTAGATTTAATAATGATTTATCTAAAGAAAATAAGTTGGAAATTCTTTCTATTAAGAATTATCATAACTAGTTTCCAGTGTAATCACAAGTTGTTTATTAGCAAAGTTGTCTAAAATATCTAGAAACATATATATGATCATAGCTTTTCAATGTGAAGTCACCCAGCATTCAAAAGAGGTCCATAGGTGTTAAAAACCATTAATCTGAATTATAACAATATTCTTATTTTTAATTTCCCATAGGATGGTGCGGTCCAAATACTTTTGATTTAAAAAAACTTTGAAGCCTCTGCATAATTTTCATGTTATTGGTTTATGAAATATTTACCTGGAGGGGCTGGATGGCACATGCAGCTAAAAACCTTTCTGCAACATTTATTTTTTTAAAATACTGCACATGCTTAACCTTTCAACTGCATCTTGCTCAGAACCGAAAAACAGAAGGAAGCAAGATCAGACCCTGTCACTCTTGTAGAGTCACCACTATACATATTTCATAAAACAAGGAATGAAGAAAACTGGGACCAGATAGTCAGAGACTTTCACATTGGGTATGTGATGAGAAAAGGAGCTGTCCTCACATTTCCATACCTCACATTTCCATACCTCACATTTCCATACCTCACATTTCCATACCTCACTCCTACTTGGGAGGAAACAGGACAAGGCATTTCTCTGCTGGTTGGTCTGGTGCTGGGGACGGTCGCTGCAGCAGCTGCAGAGATACAGTCCTGGGTGAATCCTTGTGGCTGCAAAATGCCATGGCACAGGGGCAGTGTAGCCCTGCCGGTGTCACACTGAACCTGGGAGATCATTCCCACCACTGACCTATGCTGGAAATGGAGGACATGTATGTACGCCTAGGGAATAGCTCCCACTAAGGTGCAGAGCCACTTCTCACAGGTGAGGGAGAAGAGACATCAGTATCTAAAACGCAGCTAGACAAACCTAAGGTACATTGTCCTTACCAAAAACACAGGCTGGGCTGTGTGAAGGACCATATGGAAACACAGCCTGCCTAACCCTGAAATCTGACCAATTGAAACTGAACTCTAATACCATATTCAGTTAACTTCTTTACAAATAATTCAGTTGATGTAATAACATAAGCTTTTTTTCATTATTGAACCACATTATTTTGGTACAAAATATGATTCAGATTATTAATTTCCTCTCATTAAGCAGTATTAACATTATCCGCTTCCCAGGATCAAGTTTCTATTAGGTGTATTAACTCAAACTCTTAGCTTAATTGTCTTTGCAGGTCTTGTCCTTGCTGATAATTTGGCCCTCTATATTCATTTGATATGGCCAGGAAAGTAAAGGTTTCTTTCTTTGTTTTTTCCACTGCTACCTAAGTAAACCTAAACCTACTAGATGAAAATGAAAATCTAATGCAGTAATATGTGGTGAGAAACTTGGCCACTGCCTGCATCGATGTGCTGCAGTATTCTTGAGCATGCTGCCCTTTCCCAAGCACACAAATACTGCAGCAGTGGAGGTGCTGCACATGTATCCAGCTCATTTTTTGCATCTATCATCGGACACACTCAGTATAATAGCAAACCCAGATAACAGCAAGTAGTGCTGCACAAAGAAGTGCAAGAACTAACAGAATGTTTCTAGGGACATTTTGACTGAATTTATATAAAATAGACTTTCCAGTCTCAGTCATATAGGCTAGTTAAAATTTATAATTTATGTTTAGAAAGCACTAGCAACAAGTATCAGCCAGAGAGCACCGCATGGGCATCTGCAGGCAGCCATTCTGGAATCTGCAGAGGCAACAAGGTCCCAATTTCCCTGGTTGACCACCCTCTGTGTATTTACATGCCAGTGTAATGCAACTGAAAAATGAGCTGCTGGGCATTGTCAGAGAGCTGAGGCAGAAAGTTTCATGGTCAATACTTCTGACTTCTTAGGTTTTTGCGCAAGTGGATCAGAAGTTGTCCAAATGCTGGAGTTGGATCAACTGAAGAAGTAGTAGAATCAGTAAAACGTGGCACAAGTCAGGTATATTCATTATATATGATACTGGATGACAGATTGACAGAGCACAAGCTGACTTCTTTGACTAAATTCTCACATTATGGGGATGGGTAAGGAGATGTTCTTGCTCAGGAGATGAGTCCTGGGAAGTTTCTGTGTCCAGCACAGTGAGGAGGACACTAGTGATGAATTCAAGTCTCTATCCTGCCATTTCAGCAACACCAAAGGTCAGGCTATAAGTTTGAAGTGAGCTGAAGGTTTTAATACCTGATACCAAAAGTTAAATAACAATTTAATGGTTGGTCCTCTTGATATTAAGAACTTATACTCTTCACAGTCTTGGCGTTCAGCTGTTAATAGTTACATTAAGTTTTAGAAACTTATATATAAATTTTACTGGAAATCTCTGTTTATTAAAGCAAATTTAAATTATCAATCAGATGAATCATTGCATTTTAAATGCTAGCAGGAGGCACATTGTGAAAGGCACCAGGTTGCTTAACATCCCTTCTGTATGTAGTCTGCAAAAACAAAGTGTGTACAATTTCACAAAGACAGCTGAAGTGCAGATAATTGAGTAACAAAGACTAAAAAACACACAATAATTTGGCTGTCANAAAAACAAAAAACCCCCCAAAACCTTTCCATAATTGACAATGGATATATACTGTATTATTTATATTCCTTTCATCATTAATTTGGGAGAACATATACTAAAAAATCTACTAGACTTACTGTACTTTAACTTTGGAGTCAACAGTCCTGATGAACTTTGATACTGAATGTCCCCCTGAAGTTGTCACACCACTGGTTATGGTAGTCTGGTCCACACCAAGTTGGACAGTTATTGCCTGCCTCTAGATACCATGGCCACACATACATTCAACACAAGCTTCCTTAAGCAAGGCCTTACTTTCTGAGCTGTGTGGGAAACTCTATCAGGTTCCTGAATTGCTTGTGGTACCATGGGTTTTTTCCACAAAGAAGGCTCAATTCCAAGAAGGAACTAGTTTGTAACAGAGACGGACTTGAAAACCATGGTGGAATCAGGCCAGCATGTAAGAAAGTACAGAAAAGATGTGAGAGGGTCAGACATCTAGAATTATCTTCCTAATATTATTGATTAGTAGCAGATCCAATCTGTTCACATCACAAATAAGAGTCTGCAACGAGCCACAGGTATTAAAGGCATATGTTGGTGACTGTATGCAAGTGTTGTTGTTAAATTACAAGTTCTTCATGAAGAACTATGCGTGAAATGTTTATCAACTGGCCATAATGAAAAGCTGATGAATTATAGATGTGGATAATAAATTAGTTGGTTAATTAAGCATGACAGTGGCTAAGAATCCCAGCATAAGTATGTCAAACCTGTCTCAAAAGTAAGAAAAAGTTTATGTTTCCACTCAAGAAGAAAAAGGGTTGGAAGAGCAAAGGATGTACCTTTGAATGAATTCTTGATTAACTCCAGAAGACACTAGGTAGAAAATGTTCCTTTTTCCTTGAAACTACAATATTCTATTTTTAAGATTTGAAGATTGCAAGGTATGCCAGAGATTTGGAGACTGATTAAACAGCTTGCTAGCAGCAACCAGATTTCAAGGAAAGTCCCAGAAAAGAAAATACATGCATGGTTTGCTTTTATTTCCAGAATACTTGTTACTTCTGTAACTATGTTGTCTGTGTTAGGATTTTGTAAATAAAATGCATTTACTTGCTTTTATCCTAACCTGACCAGGAATGAGGATGACTTCAAAGTATCTGGCAAGCATCAAAGCACATCATCTGGACAACACACAGACCTTCTCAGCTGGTGCTTGCTCACTCCTGCAGAGTGAAGGGCTCCAATCCATTTCTCCAGGATAGCTAAAATGGAGGCACAAATTATTTCCATTAAGGTGTAGAATGGGCTTTTAAATTATCTCAGATAAACAGAGATAAGTTGTGATGCTGGTGATGTCTCCAAAGACTGTCTAGAATATGAGAACTGGAAGATCTCTGATCACAAATTTTATTTATCAGTGATTTATGGGCTCACAATTAAAACATTAATGCATTCAGGAATTTTCATCAGTTTTAGAACAGCTTACTGTGCATCTGATAACATTTACTGCAAGTGAAATTCCCATTCAGAAATCTCAAACTTTCAGTCATTCAGATAAAAGAAGTAAACAGTACCAGCTTACATACAGTGAGAAATCACCCAGCTAAAGCAATGGAAAATAAGTTGTCAAGCAGAGCAAGTCACAAACAATTTCATAACCATGGAGGTGTAACTGGCACAACAAGAACTATTAAAATCTCTAGCTGTGTCAACTGAGTCAATGATTGTTTAATGACAATGCAACTTGTTACTAACAATGAGTGATAATCACACTCTGTGATCCAGTGATTCAGACTGTACTATCAACCCAGCTCCCTGGTCAGGCAAAGTGGAAATTACATGAGGTACTTGAGCCTACATTTTCAATGTTTCCTGCTTTGGCTCAGTCAGAAATATATGAAAACCCCTTTCTACCACTATTTTGGCTCTTTTGATAGCAAACGAAGACCTAAACAGATGTGCAGGTTAAAAGTAACTACAGGAAAGAATAAATTTTGACGGAATTCAATGAATGGCTAATATCATAACATTATTAATTTAATCTAAATTATTATGCTTATTTCAATAAGCTTTCTTTCCACATTTCCAGTGTAAAACTCTTGCAGCATTCAGAGAATGTCTAGAAGGGAATGGGATCTCAACTTGTCCAGACAATTTGATATTCTTTTTCTGGTATATATGCCCAGCTTTTCAATCCATACTCTATAATTTTTTATCATGGAACCTACTTTAGGTTAGACCAACATTTACCTCTTCCCACAATGATCTGGGGAGGCAAAGAGGTAGAGCAATTCCATAAAAAACTTTGAGTATCGTTCCATTTTCATGGGCAAATTACTCATGTTTAAGTTAAACAGTGAAACCTGCAGTTTCAGTGTGGTTTGGGTTTTAGATATTGTCTGTATGAATGTACCTGTATTAAAAGCGGCATTTGATTCAGCTCATGTAGATTCAAACTACCCAAATATTCTTCAACAAAATCCTCCAAGAGAAGCACATAAGGACAGAAATGAAGCAGTAAAGCTTAATCTACTTTATAAAATCAAATGAGGAGTGTTAGATTTTGCTTAGCACTTATGGAGAAAACACAACTTTGCAAATTGCATATTGGTTCCAAATACAAATAGAAATTCATGAGCCTTAAAGAACCTGATTCCACATGCCGATGGCACTAGTGAGCTCACATCTGATAAATAGGTAAACTCAATATTCCCATCACCTCACCTATGCAGCCTGCACAGAGGACTGCTCATTTCCATCCCCCAGTGCACGAGAAACAAAGAGAAACTCCAGTAGGCCAAGAGAGCTCCACTGCAGCAAGGATGTGCCAGGCCAGCAGAGACCAGGGGAGCTGACCTAACTTCCCCCAAGGAGGACCCCCCATTCAAATGGGTGGTTACAGTGATGAGAGACACTGGTTCTTCTCTCAGATGGAGGCGAAGGGTAATAACTGCTCTTGCAGCAATGAACACAAAAAACACGTTAACAGACAAGATGGCTGGGCATGAGCAGGTTGTCCAGGAGGCTGTGCAGTCTCCATCCTTGACAATATCCAATATTCATCTGGACAAGGCACTGAAACAGCCTCAAATCAATTTGAAGACAGTCTTGCTTTGAGTAGACAGACTGATTAGGGACCTCTGGAAGCTGGAGTTGCTCCATGACCACATGATTTCATTAGAAATTAGGATTACAAAATACAGTATTATTTTAGGGCTTCAACAGACCTGAAGAAAACACAAGAACTTGAAGTCAGGACCTTTTCTAACCGGTCTTTCCTTTCNGGGAAAAAAAAAAAAAAAAAAAAAAAAGGAAATGAAGGGATAAAATTGTTTATTATTTTATTATTTTTCTTCTGGGATTTTTTTTTTTTTACTTTTTCTTTTTTTCTTTTTTTTCGTCACATAGCATGATCAAGTTCCTAAAGTTCTTACTAATAATCTTTTTTATGTTGTTTCCAGTGACTTTTCCAGGAAAATACTAAATATTGCAAAACAACATAACAAAGAAAAAAAAAATACTCAATGAAGATTCTTCTCAAGTTGCTATCTTTATTGAAACTTACAGTTCTTAGCTCATGAGAACAGTAAATGTGGTAAAAATCATTAAAGATTGTGGTGGTCTCAGCTGTAATAAGGTAAGTTTTCTAAGCACTACATATGAACATTATGTTACTGATACCTATGAGATATTTCCAATCATCCCCTTTAAATTTACTTATTTTTCCTTCATATGTACTTCCCTAAAAAACATTGTATTTCTGCACTGGCTATGGAAAACTGCTGCTGACATTGCTGTCAGATTCCATTTGAGTACATGACTGTGCATAAATATTTAAATGTGTGTGAGGAGAAAACAGTAAATACTTTTCCAGTGGCATATATGTACTTTATGTAATTTAATTTAAAAGCAATGTCAGATAGCTATTTTTTCATACTTTACCTGGTAAGAAACCAACTTCTAATACTTAAGTATTCCATATCAAATCATATTTTAAAGCAAATATATCTCTCCATTATATTAAAGTGAAAATAATTTTAAAAATACAAATACAGGCTGCTAAACTGAAAATGTAGCTAGAGACACTTGTTAAAAATAAATCAGTCTGTTCTGAAATTAGGACATAAAAATATGTTTCTGAGCAACTACTGAGCAACCCAAATGATCTAGGATAAATAACAATAGAAAGTTTTCAGGCTGGCCCTTGAATTTTTGAGATTAGACCCTTCTCTTCAGAATCTCCCTCCCTCTTTAGGCACCTTGAAATTGTTCCATACATAATATATTTAAAGTTAAAACTCATAAATACTAGGCCAACCTGGGGGATGGAGATATGAATAAAATTTACCAATTTTGTACTTCACAATAACTGCTTCACAAAATCTTGTGATTGTAATTATTGTTCAATAGTTTCAGATTGAATGTGTCCAGATCAAAGGGACTTTGATGAATCTAAAATATTTACAAATAATAATACAAATTTTTGAAGAACATTATTTCCTAGTCCTCTAGTATTTCTCTCCAATACCTCTCTAATACCTCTCCCCAATTTATGCCTCTCTTTGTCATCATAATTTCTGTTAAGAAAATTAATAATTCCTCTTCATGACTAGGTTTCATGGAATTTAAAACCTTAAAAGAAAGACATGTGAGCTGGAGAGGTTACATGAACTGAAACCAGTGCTGATGCCCTAACACAGTTAACTGCAACCAGAAACCAGCAGTTGTCACACACCACTAACTGGGCTACCGTGTCAGTCAACAAATGAAACAAATGCATGACCTACTAGAGAGGCATTGCAAAACCACTTTCTTTTCTAATTTTAGCCATCTGATACACTAGGATTTCACAGCAGGCATGTGACACCAGATGAATTCATTATTCAATTCTTTGCTCAGAACTTCCCCATAACTACTCAGTGTACTTGTACAATGCCACTGCCTAGTTTCCTTTTTTCTATGCCCTGTATTTCAGGGGGTCAGGAACTTTATCCTGAAGAGTACTGACCATGAAAAGTAGTGTATTCCTCAGCTCACGCTCTGTCTCATTTTGGAATTTTTATTACTCTGTCCAGCCTTACTCTTAAAGAGTCTTGATACTTCCAGCTGAATTTATGGCATTGTTCATAAGAAATTTACTCACATTTTCACTGTGTTTTCATGACTGCAAAATAGAGCAGATGTTCCCTCTTGTACCACTGCACTGTCATACAGGTGGTAAATGTAGTATGAGACATCTGAAAAGAACATTTGTCAGAAAAATACAGTAAAACATGAAAGATCCAAAAAATACTTGGAACATGTGTGAGCATTTTGTCACAGATGGCAAAAATAGTATTCTAGTTTGTATTCTAACAGACTACAAGAAAACCAGGACAAGACTGAGTGAAAAATAATCAAATAGCAATTTTTGGAAAAGAAATAGAAACAGGAGTAGAAAAGAAAAAAAATTAGAAAGGATTGGCCTCCAAGAACTAAGTTCAAAAAGTCAAGGCACAAGAGTTGAGAAAGAATTAAAAGTGACTAAAGAAATTATGAAGAACTATTAGTTTTCTGAAGAAGTGGGAGCAGTATCAAATTCCCCATTGCACAGGCAGTATGCAGAAGCAGAGGGGCCTTTCACCAAGGTCAGACACATAAAGCAAATATGCTGGAAGGTTACTGAATACCTATATAAATGAGTATATATGGTAGAAACCAGAAAGGGCAAGTCCCTAGTAGAGATACAGCTAATGAGAGACCTGGAGAAATTTGTTCTGGGAGCTGAAAGAAGACTAATATGACCCGTGGCCATATATTCAGCAGGAGGGAAGGCTATGGCCAAATGAGATGGAGAAAGCCAAAGACTTTACTGTCTTCTTTATATCAATATTCATCAGAAGATTCAGTAGAACCATCTGTGTAATTCCAGTGACAAAAGGGTGATATTTCAAACTAGAAACATTAAGAACTAATTAAAGAACATGTCCTAGAAATTTGTTTTTAAAACCACATAAATCTGGCAAACTAGGATTAAAAAAAAAGCAAACTAAGCAGACAACAACAAAAATATTCACAAACAAAAAAAAAATTAAAACACAAAAACAATAACACAAAAACCCAAAAGCCTGACTAAAACAACCTCAGAACTGGTGAGTAGTTAACTCAAAAAATTCAAAATTATTGAACTAAAACACTGAAAAGGGCACTAATTGGCTTTTTCGTATAAGTTGGAATGAAGGCATTGCAGACCACCAGATTTAATGTCAGTTACTGGAATTTTATTTATATATATAGATATATACAGAGATGTAGATATAGATATACATTCCTAAAGATGATAACAGCAAGGTGAGCAACAGACAGCTGTCAAAGGTCTTTCCTGTTGAGTGTTCTTACTGGTAACTGGGCAGGAGAACAGACAGGAGGTTTATTGCACAAACTGACAGTTGTCATGCTGGAGCAGACAAGGAGGAATCAAAACACCTCAGACAAACCAGCAAAGTGCAGAGTGCCATATGCAGAAAAATGTCACTTGCAACACTGGGAACAAGAACAACAAGCTGAATAAAAGGACCTCAACATCATTATGAAGTACAGGCAGAACAAGAGTCCCTGTCATGATACTGCAAAGAAAACCCAATTTCCAGTTGGAAGAACATAACCCACCAGACGAGAAGAAATCCTTCTGCTCTACTTAGCACTAGCAGGACACCAGCACTGTCCTGCTTCAGAAACTTCACTAGCTTGGTGCAAATGAGGAGTGCAGAAGAGAGCAGTAAGACAACCAGAGAACCAAAAAACAAGAATTGTGGGAACACGCTAAAGGAAACAAGGTGGGTTCAGCTATTGAAGAGAAGCCTGACCTCTGACCAGAAAAGACTCAGAAAAGGAAGAGCTAAGAGTCCTACTTCTCTTCAGCAAATAGGATAAGTAAATATGCCACTTTCATTGCCAGATAAAATACAAAGAAACACTTCTAATCCATCACCATCACTTTAGGAGGAGAATAGACAACATCTGCACATATTTGCACAGCTCCGGAGACAGAATATTAGGAGTCTGAGGTCCATTCTTTTCTTACCCTCCATGGCTATTACCATGAGCGACCTGATAAATG
>VWZN01020894.1:31004-46966 GCA_013396955.1 Regulus satrapa | reverse complement strand
CTTCTCCTCTCCTCTCCTCTCCTCTCCTCTTTCCATGCATAAATCACATAATACATTGTTCCAAGAGTAGTGTTGCTTCAAGACAAATATAATTTATAATTATGTATTACTGAGGGATTCCAAAATCACCAGCACAAGCTGGATTTGAATAATGTGTCCTTCTCACACAAATTGGCAAACTGTGGGTTCAATCTGATTGGAAATAGGACTTAAGGAGTGCTATTTTTGAGCTAAATCTTGAAATTTTACTTGCAAAACTTTAGAGTATCGAAACCACATTTTTCAAGTAGCTCTCAGTTTGTTTAGTTTAATTTTCAGCAACCAGTGTAGCTGCAGCTGCTAATAACTGGTACATATTCTGTCACAGGAACTGCTGTATCAAAACACATGTCTTTAATGGGGCTTTTGGCAAGCAGGACACAGATGTTTTTATGGAGGTTGATACAAGTAAAACTAATAGTCTATTTCATGCTTTACAAATAGAAATCAAAGATATAAAAAATTCAGTTTAAGCACAGAAAAAATATTTATAGAGATCAATCAGATAATAAGTAGAAAATATTCATTTTATCGATGTTGCTAAATCATGAACTAAAAGGACAGTGGCTGACAGCTACACATAGCTCTAAGAAAGGATACCTTTTGAAAAGGTAAGTTAAATAAATGTGAAGTTGTCAGTGTTGCTTTCTGATTTCAAGAGGTGGGATTTCTAAATCTTGTGACTTTACAGCTTTAGAATAAAACTGCAGACTTGCTGCATCTTTCAAATTAAACACCCTTGGCTTAATTCAGGCAGCTGCTTGGCTCCTAGTACAAGTTTTTCTTTTTTCAACTGGAACTCAGAAGACACATCATAAAAGCACTTTTAAATATTAGAAATTCCTGATTTAAAGGATTCATTTTAGTGTATTTTCTGCAGAGGAAGATGAAATATTTTGTTAGATAAGGACATGTCTGGACATTAGCAAACTGCAGGGTGCACAACAAAACTCCTACAGATGCAAACCACTTCAACACAGTGTGCTGACCCAAAGTTAATGCTCATAATAGTAAGTTGTGGAAGTCAAGATAATTATTTTAATACAGTCCTTTTTCTATTCAGATATCCTCTCAGATTTCTATGAACTACTTCAGAGGAGCTGATTGAATGCAAAGTTCTTAGAGACAATTAAAGAACAGGGCAAAAAGATATGATATTGATGCATTCAAGGCATCCCCTTAATGTTTTATGCTCTTGCCTTCTTCCTGCTTTCAGACTCTAGTGAGACAGCAGCAGGGTAAGGACTGGAGGAGTCCAGACCACACATAGCAGTTGTGGGGCTCTCTACCCACCTTGCTACTCCATAGTGTTCCTGCAACCTCTGATCTCCAGCAAAGGGTACCAGACACCTACTGCCCTATATCATTAACAGTGCTGGTCACACAGACTCCATGGAGCAACAGAGAAAGCCTGGTGAGTTCAGATACAGCATCAAGTATATTTCTAGAGGGAACACTGAGTTTTTGTAGTTGTAGTCTGAGATTAATTCATATAATTGTTCATTGGCTAAAGCCCTAATTCTAGACTACTTCTGTAGAAGTTGATCAGAGTTTGTTCTCCACACCAGCTGAAGTAAAGTACAGCCTTACCTTTTTTTAAAGGTTGTACATCTGTATTTGCCACTGCCTTTTTCAGGTTGGATTTTTATTCCTCTATGTGGTTTTAACTGTCCGTGATTTTGAAAAGTCATGGCAGTCAGGTGAAGTCTCAGGTGACTGGAAAAAGGAAAACATAATACACAGCTGTAAAAAGAGTAGAAATCCAAACTCTGGGATCTACCAACCTGCAAGCCTTGCCTCTGTGCCTGGGAAAATCATGGATCTTATTTCTGGCAGCTGTTCTAAGAAACATGGAGGAGAGAAAGGTGATTCAGGACAGCCAGCGTGATTTCACCCAGTCCTGCCTAACCAACCTAGTGACTTTCTGTGATTAGGTGACCACAGAAGTGGTCAAGTCAATAAGTGAACAAGGGAAGGACTAAAGATATAATTTTTCTGAACATCTGTAGAGCCCTTTACATGTTCACCTACAACATCCTTCTCTCTAAATTGGAGAGAGATAGGTTTGATGGGTGGACTGTTAGATGCATAGGAAATGGCTTTCAAAGTCATATCCAGAGGAGAGTTGTGAAGGCTTGGAGTCCTGATGGACATCAGTGACAAATGGTGTCCCTCAGGGGTCTGTATTAGGAGACTATGTTATTTAATAGCTTCATTAATGAGGTAAATAAAGGGATCAAATGGACTTTCTCAGAGGACACCAAGCTGACCCTCGTGAAGGGTGGGATGCCATCCAGAGCTGGACAAGCTCGAGAAGTCACCCTTGGGAATCTGGTGTGGTTTAAGAGGGCCAAGGGCTGGTGCTGCACCTGGGTCAGATCAATCCCCAGTGCCAGCACAGGCTGGGCATGAACAGACCCAGAGCAGCCCTGCCCAGAAGGGTTCATTGGCTAAAGCCGTGGGGGTACTGGTGGGTGAGAGGCTGGACAAGCCCCAGCCATGGCACTCAGAGCCCAGAGAGCCAAAGGTGTCCTGGGCTGCACCAGAGCCCCGTGGGCAGCAGGGCAGGGAGGGCTCCTGCCCCTCTGCTCTGCTCTGCTCAGACCCACCTGGAGCACTGCATCCAGCTCAGGGGTCCTAACTTAAAAAGGACATGGACCTGTTGGAGCAGGTCCCAAAGAAGGTCACCAAAATGATTAGAGGTTAGATGGAGCTCTGAGCAATATTGTCTAGTGCAAATTGTCCCTGTCCCCATCAGGGGCTGGAACCAGCTGATCTTTAAGGTCCCTTCCAACCCAAAACACCCAATGATTCCATGACCCCAACACTATTGAAACTCTGAGATAACTGAAGAGCTCAATTTTGTCACACCCACTTCTGGGATTGATGAAATTTACTCATGGTAGTCTTGGTTTAATTTCTGTAAAGTGGAAAGAAACCGGATATAAGTAGCCCATTTTTGAAGGCCCCAAAGTTCACTGTGATGAAATAGGCAGATGAGGGTATTCACATACTGTGAAAATATGTCTGTGTTTTACGTCAATCCATGATGAACCTAGTTCTGCAAGATTCTGTTGCAAATCAGTTGTTGCTGTTTTAATTTCTTTGTGTTGCAAAAGCAGCTTCAGTCCTAAAACCAACCATGCCAGCAACTGCACAATAGCTGAGAAAGCAAATCTGGTTCATTTTCCAAGGACTTTCTCAGGGTAAGATGAGTAGCTTGAAAGAGTTGGGCTACTTAGGTTAGGAAAGCAGAAAGAAGAAATCCATTAAATCATCTTTCATGACCACTGGGGTAGGAAAAAAATTCAATTTAATTTGTTCTGTAAAAATATGCTGCTTTCAAGAATGTTCATTACAGTAATAAAGACCATCTACCACTTGGGAAAAAAAAAAGATAGCTGTGATTGTTAGAGAAAGTCTTTCAGTGGGGGATTTTAAGAATGATATTTTTATAGTTGGTCTCAATATTTCAAATCCTCTTCCAAACAATACAATTTCTGCAGTGGATTTTTTAAGATCTCTCCCAGCTATGTATATCCAAGACACTTAGGAAACAGTGTGTAGTTAGTTGGGCAGCTTCAGAGAAAAGATGTATGTTGAAAGCATTTGTGCAGTGACTCACCATTGAGCGAGGTAAGCATTTGAATGGTTGTTTACTTTTGTTCTATTTGTCCTTCAGATTACTCTGTTAGTGGAGAGCTGGTACAAACTGGTAGGTTCCAGTTGTCTCACATTTCCTATTCAACAAGATTTTTTGTTGTCTCTGAAGAACAATTTCATTATTTGCAAAATAATTTGAATAGCCTGCAGGTAAAAGTCCAAAAACTAGAGAAATCCCTTATTTTCTCCTGAAGTTTTGTTCAGAGTACACCAGGTGATGTGTTGCAAAAAGTGGCTTGTACATCATGAAAAAAGTATGTCTACCCACATAAATATCTTTTCCAAGGAGTAGTAGTAACATAAAGTACCCTCAAGAGTTAGGCCCACACTACACTGTGAGATTAAAGACAACTGTTAGCACAGATGCTGCTGGAAAGAAGAAAACCAAGGATCTTGAATCTATTTGTTTCTGTGTTTGACTGTGCAGAACAGAGAATTCACATGTTTATACAGGGTTTGCAAGCAAATATACATTGCCAGTTAAATTGCAGCTATATTTCCTTCTGTTTCATACCCACAGAACATTAATTTTTTTCAAGGGCTGTCTGGTTTATTTAACTGAGCAACAAAAAGCTAGCAGATTTTGGCAAGCAAGTAGTGTTCTAGTAAACCTGTATATCAGATTAAAAATTATATTCTTCATATAGTATTACCAAGAAAAAAATAAAAAGGGATCTTGGAAAATTAACATTACAGCTTACAAAATCATGACACCAGATCATGAACACAGACTACCTTCTCATAATATTTTTGTCCAGTTTTTTCCTTCATTCTAGCAGTATTCTCCTCTGTTTCTTTCTGTATTGAGGAACCTGATTCCTGATCCAGAATGGACTTGCTACTACCCCCTTTATTTCCTTTGTCCCTGTCTATGTCGGCTTTGTTACAGCAGCAAAGTCTAGAAGAGGAGAATCTCTTAAATAAATTCAGCACAAAAACTGTGCTGAACTGCTGAACTGTTAAGAATCTATTCAGCAAACACAAAATATTGTGCTATCTTTCCCACTGTGTTTGATTTAAGACAATGTATAAGCCTTTTCAAGATTATTTCAACAATTTAAAATATTTTATATGTGTATAAAATACTTGTATACATATGTATACAGTCATTAAGGGTAAAATTGACATAACACCTTCATGAGCAGTCCGGCCTTAGAATTTTGCAAGTTTAATTCTCAAATAATGTTATAAATCTTATAAGTGACAGCAACAGAGAGTAGCAGGGACAGCTGTGCAGGAGAATCAATAATATGAAATAATCATATTTGCTCCCACTGGAAACTTGTATGTTAAACCTAATTAAGTGCTAAACTTGCTGCAGTTTAAGGTAACTTTCGGTGTCTGAAGTATATGATTGAGGGAGAAGGTGCTCTCCAAATTCACCTGCAATAATATCAAATCACCTAAAGTAAATGTAGGATTATGAACTTAATCCTAAACTATCTTAAAGCTGATGTAAAGTCTTTTGAAGTCTTTTATTTTGAACTGAATGAATTTGGGCTACATAGAAACTGAGTTGAGTATTGGTCTGACATTCCCACTAGATATGATTTACAGTTTGGTTCATTATAATCTGATTTTAAACTAGTAATCAGAGCAGAGAAATAATTTCCTTTAAAAAAATCCCTACTTTTTTTTTTTTAATCAAACTTAGCTTACTGCATGGTTCAAAGGAAACTAAATAACTATAGCTGAGAGGACAGTATCTAAAAATATAGAAAAAACATTTATTTCTATATTGAAAATATAAACAGTGAACTGAAGAAAAAAAAACACACACACAAAAAACCAAATCAAACAAACAAAAAAAAAAGTTCAGAGACCATTTTTTTTTTAAAATATAACAAAAAAAAGAAAAAAATTTAAAAAAAAAAAGAATAAAGCAAAAAAGAGAGAGAGAAAAAAAAGCACTATAAATGTTCTAAGCATTGTTACAGTTGCAACATCAGTTGAAGGGGTGGAGAAATAGTCCCTGCAGGATGCAAATCATTCGCAGAAAAATGTGGGATTTGGTCAGAGCAAATTAAATCCAGATCAACTGATTATGAGGGGACAACATTCAGACTTGTACTCTTCTGACAATAATAGCAATATATTGTTCTGTTCCTGACAGTATGTACAATAGGATTCAAATCTGGTGTGAGTGACAGGTGTGAACTCACTCCAAGTGTGAATTCAGTGAGATGCTCAGATCACTCCAATCTCTAATAATGCTGACAAAAATTAACTGGAGATGTGTTTCTGCGTGTTTCAGTCATCTAGAAGCATTCATCCACATCCCAGGCTGTCTTCTTAACAGAGATGTAAAAGGTAGGGACACACCACTGTCCCAGCTGCTCAGTCAGAACCACTGAAACAAGGGCTAATGATACCTGAATAGAAACTCTGTCACCTTAGTCAGTTGTTTTCATTTCCACATCATAACCACAAGATCACCCTTACCCCAGCACGACAGAGGGCTGTGAGCAGTGCGGCTTCTCTGCTCTCCTCAGCCTTTTCAGCATGATGGACACATTTACACTTCAGCAATTAGCCCTAAAGAAATCAGTCATTTTCTAAATACCCCCAGAGATCCCTTTGACCATTCAAATACATGAAGAATAATGAGTTGGAGAGATAAATTATGATAAAATGGGAGCAGATGAGCTGAGTAGTACCAGAGATGCTGCATGGACTATCTGCTATTTCTCCTCCACAAAGGAGAACAAAGGCAGGAAGAGCAGTGGCAGCCTCAGGATCACACTGTGCATAGACAAGGACTGTCTGTGGCCCAGCTGAAGCCGACACTCTCTCCTGAAGAAGCCCTCTGGCACCAAATTTAGCAATCTGAGCTTGGCCAGGATGGGAAGAAGAATTAGTCCCATTGGTTTGGCTCTAGACAAACATATGTTAGAATAAATAGCTGCTTAGCCTTGGAGTTAAATTGCAGATGTGGATCAGACAGTTAGTTATACAAAGCTGTTTCTCTTTTCTCATTTTGAGTACAAATCAAAGCCTCCAGAAATGAAAGATAAAGATTACCCTATTAAAAAAAAAAAAAAAAAAAAAAAAAAAAAAAAAAAAAANAAAAAAAAAAAAAAAAAAAAGGGTATCAGTGACCCCCATGGCACATGGATTGCTCTCTGAAAAACAAACAGCTCTATGAGCTACAACAGCACAGATGAAACTTGATTCCCTACACTTTTGTGTCCCTGTGTTGCTTGGTAATGCTCTCACACCAGTTCTTCTCCACAGCTTTTATTTATATTCATTTTTCTTCCTGGTGCAAGATGCAGGCTGTAACATGGAGAGGCTGGAGCCAAGCAGGACATGTAGAACTGAATTCCCCTAGAAAATGGAATATACTTTCATGAGCTGCTGCTTCCTGTGAAACACATGTCCTTGTTATTCTAAAAGTGAGTGACGGTCTTTTAATTGCTCCTAAGGATTTTAACACAGGAACTTTGTGAATTCCCATAGTTGTGTCACAAAATTTTACAGAGCAGAGTTTTCTATTGGGAAGTACACTTGTCATTAACATACATGGGAATAGGAGACTTATATTTATACTGGCACTGAAATAATTATTTTATACACACTCATTCATGATGCAAAATACTGCAGATAGTTCTACATTGCTTCATTCATGAACAATAATCTAATACACACAAATCAGACTTGAACACAGTATTAAATAATTGATAGAAAGTTGATTATGGGAATAAGATAAATTTTCACTCTAAAATCTGTTTTAAATTTGGTTCAGTGCTTGTTTATGCTAAACCATAGCATAGACTGTACCTCAAGGGATCCTATAAAATGATGAAGAGAAAAAAGATGTGTTTGAGAAAAAGATGCATATAAAAAAATATTTTCTAAATGAAGCTGGAGTTGCAAAATATTTGTTGAATAAGGGAATTACATAAAGCATAATTGTTTTCAAAACCAGCATAGAGATACATGTTCTTATACTTTGGCATTTGCTGCTTGGCTTAGTGAAAAATCACTACCTCCATGTACTGTAAAACACAAATTCATACTAGACTTCTGAGGAAACAGGCCAGTATGTTCAGTAGTAGACTGGACAACAGAGACACCTGATTTCTTCCACTGGCTGATTTGAAGTGACTCACATCTATTTTAGAAGCATCCGGATTTGGAGAAATTTAATAATAGGTATCTATCATGCAGCTACTCTGAGAAAATCTTTAAAGGTACTGGAAATATAGAGTCATTGTGGAAGTTTAACTGGTTTGAAAGTTAAAAGGGCTGTCAGCTGAGCTCAGAAACTTTAATACTCCACAGTGTAAGCTGGTTCACATTTTTTTATGAAAGAGACTTACTGCAAATCACAGGAGTAGCTAAACTTTTGTATTTTGAAAATGCTGCCCTTAACTTCTCTGATGTTTCTCATCCTTAAAATAAAAATAATGGACAAGTTCTGATAATATCACCAACTACTCCCATAGTTACCAAATGTGACTATATAAATATACATAAGGTCGAAGTGGGAGTTTACTCTTCAAAAATGTGTTCTTCAAATCATTTCATTTGAGGGTACAGAGGCAGCATTTTAAAAAAACCCAAAGAAACTGGACACGCATTTTTTTCTGTTAAATGTGATTAATTATTTGTATATAGGATCCTACTGTATGTTCACAGAACCTGCATGACTCTCACAAACATGACAGGTTCTTATTGTAAAGAACAGAAACCAGATATCAGTATTTTGTATTTATCTATTAATCTGTGCTGCCTAGCAGGAAACTGTTTCCAAATTTCCTGGGTTAAATTGGCACATTCTCTTTGCCCTTCAGTCCATACAGGCTTATGTGGCGTACATGCTCTGATTTTCCAAATGTTCTACTTTTTTTCCACATGATTATGACAGAATTTACTCCATAGGCAAAATAGTAAGAAACATCACAAAGGAGAATGTACGTCAAAGTGGAAAGATATACCAGATCACTATAATTAGCATATTAATTGCATCTCAGCTTCTCTGTAGCCAGCCACCAACTCTGTGGCACTCAGTCTGGAGTCAACAGAAGATCCACAGAAACCAGATATGTCACATGGAGCCTTCTGTTTTTAAAATGTCCCAGAAACAATGTCTTCTGTCTGAAAGTGCTACTGTTAAATATATTTTTTCCCTTTTCTGCAGTTATTTTGATTCATGCATTTCACCAACAGAATTGGATGCTCAATTTAAAACTTAGTTACTTTACACACATGAACACAGAGATGTCTCTTCCTCTTTCACCTCAGTATTTTCCTGTTGTTCAGTCTGTGTAAGAGATGCTGATTCAAAATGAGGTGCACTTTGCTGGTGAAGGCTCGGTATCACTGGAGAGAGCCATCATATCATCTGGGTAGCTGCTCAAGCTCCCCCTACAGTCAACGGAGAGAGGAGATCTACTGTGTAAAATTTAAAGCATCCTTGAGCTTTTATACATCATATAAAGTTTTTGTAGCAAATCACTCCCCTGCAGGCACCTCCTCTCCATTCATTGCAATACAACCTTTATGGAGTGAGCAAAAACTAAGATGAACTCTGCAGAGGTAGCCATGGAATTTACATCATGTCTAGGCTCTCTAGTGTTATGGCAATTTAAAGCATGTAGGACTGAATTTATTACTTTAAACAGATAAATAAGCTTAATAGTATTAACAGTTTATATGTAACATCTTCACCTGTGAATATGTGTTTATGTGTTCCTCCTACTCACCACACAGCGTAGCCCATCATTATGTGTGAGAATATCTGAAAATTTTCATTGAGCAGTTTGCAAGAAGATATGAGTTATAATCAAATTATATTTTTATTATTTTGGTGAAAAATAACTGCTGCCACTTTGAAATGAAGGGGCATATTTCAGATCCTTGTTAAAAATGTGGGTTTATTTCCATCTACTTCCTCCAGAAAAAAGACAGAGAGGCAATAATTCTGTCTGGGTCCTGATTATGTGCTCACACTGGGTGGAAGTGACTGACGTAAGTATTTGCGTGGGGAATAAAGAGGAATCTGCTTAAAAATAGCAATTTTTGTGAGGAAGAATCAAGACACATGAAAAACTGAATGTTTCATTAAGTTAATTTTTTAAAACGTTCCATCCATCAAAACATATTTTGAAAATTTTGATTTATAATAATTATTCTGATTGTTGAATTTGGTAAACATGTTGAAAGTAAACCTTCTTGCTCAAGTGATCTACTAATACATGGTTGTTTTAGGAATGCTAATCAACAAGTTTATTTTTCACTTTACTTCTCCAATCTACAAACTAGTACCTTGACCATGTTGTGTAAGATAAAGAATACAGGATAAAAAGAGCTAATATAAAGATGTTTCTACCATGCACCCTTGACTAAATTTTGACCATTTATACCAGATATATGCTCATTAGGATAAGAGTGGTTTTCTACTTGTAAATATGAAATCAAGGTAGCTTATAGATATACTACATTATTGTTCAGTAGACTTTCAGGATATTATTCTTCATGCTGAACAGCATATATGCTTTTTCACATGGTACTTTGTCACCTGTGCTCTCATCCCTTGGGTTGCTGTCCTCCTGCCCTCCTATGGATTTATTTAAAGAAAACAGACCTGTAAGGACAAAACAAAGCAAAACCTTTTAATATCTTTTGTTTGCTAGTACCTAAAAATAGGATTGGAGTTAGTCACACAGGTATTTAGGGACTTCATCTAGGATTTGTGAACATTGTGAAAATCAAAGTTTTCCTTTGACATTTGGTTTAAGATTAAATTACATTATGCATCCTCTATGATGTATATATTATACATCCTTATTTAAAAGAAAAATAGAATAGCTTCAATCTGATTAATTTAGTTGTAGCCAGATAAGCATATATGAGAACATATGGTCTGGTGGATATAAGACCACTGGGAGATCATTATTTTTTCATACAAGTTTAACACTATATGCCAAATAATTCCTTAATGTTCACCAATGATCATATTTTCTACAAAACTAACTCCTTTATATAGTTAATTAAATAAAAACCTCTTACTACAAAAACCTAACAAGAAAAGTGGGTTAGGGGACATTTGTCTGTGTGTGTATATGCAGCTTCCAGTAACTGAAGCCTTCAGGGTGAGCACCTTTAAGCTCAGAGGGAAACAGAGGACAACTCTCTTCCAACAACTTGCTCCTCATTCATACACCCACACACCTGCATACCTGGCGCAAGGCCTGGACAGCTATTCCAGAAGCACTCAGTCAATGGATAGATAAAATGATCCTGGCACTAGTTCCTCTAGGATGGCTGTATCCCTGGCAATAACTTCATTTATGACCTCTTAAAATGAATTAAAGAGACAAATTAGCTTGGCAATCAAATTCTTCTCTGATGGCAAGGATAAAAGAGGCAAGCTAGTGCAGACTAGCTCATTGGTTTACCTTTCATTTTTTGGCACATTTGCACAAATTTTGTATTTCTCCCATTTCCCCATGCAAGAATAAAAGACAGTGACATAGACAGTAGACCCTGGGCATAAACTTGATAGAATAATGGAATATTTTCAGTTGGAAGTGACCTTTTAAAGGTCACCTATTTCAACCCCTTGCAATCAGCCAGAACATCTTCAACTAGATCAGCTTGCTCAGAGCCCAATTCAACCTGATCTTGAATGTTTCCAGGGACAGGACATCCAACACTTCTCTGGGAAATCTGTTCAAGAGTTTCACTACTATCACTGGAAAAAGTCCTCCTTATACCAAATCTGAATCTACTATCTTTTACTTTAAGTGGTTACCCCATGTCCTGTCACTGCAGTTCTGCTACTAAAAGGGTCTGTCCCTACCTTTTGGGTACTTGTGGAGAGGCCACAGTAAAATCTCCCATGCCTTCTCTTCTCCTGCTTCATCAGTCCTATGTAAATAACTAATTTCTCCCACCTTAGTTCTTCCTGGGTTACACAAGAACCTGTCTCAAATCAGACACCTAAGACTTCTCTCAGCTAATGACTTCACCTAAGGCAATGGGGTGGTGCCCAGCCTGTCCACCTGTGGCTGGTTCTGGTAGCCCACAGCAACTCTTGCTCTCCAGCTTTGCTGCACACACTGGAACAAAAGAAGTAGCATGCAGGTGAAAGTCCGGTCTCTGGGGTTTTTTGTTCTACTCTTCTTCACAGAAGAATGTCCTAGACATGACAGCATGACTGACACCTAGAATCACCTTAAAATTTGCAAGGTCCAATGTCCATAAGTGCTAGGTAGATTATCACCCCATGCAATGGGAGTGTCTAGGACTGCGTGTTGAATACCCTTACCCTTGCTTCTTTTGGATAAGGAGCAACCAAAGCTTTCATATTATAGTAAGTATGATGAACACCTGAACTTCTGAAGCATGTGACACTTTGAGTGGATCCATAATACCTGATAATAACTGTTTTTAAACCAGTCAACTTCACACATGCAGAGAGGATGCGCCTGTAGATGAACTGTGGGGCAAGTGTCCGCACATGCCTGTGATGCTGCCACAAAGCCTTTGTGCATTTGTTCTATTTGACAGGATATCCACAGCTGTGTCATATAGATTCTTCTGCCAGCATGACAAAGACCACAACTGCATCTGCCTTTTGATCAGCTCACTTCCTTGCTGCTTGGACCACAAATGCCGCTGACAGAGAGAACACAGCAAACTCCTTCTACAGCTACTATGAGCATTGTGGCAATATTTTCGGCAGATTTCCTCTGTAACATTGCTATTTTGTTTACTGGGAGCCTACTTCAAAAGAATGAAAACAAGAACATATTCTCCAGCCCTGAAGTCAACAGCGTCTCATTCCTCAAATCAGCATCTAATTGAGACACTTGTGTCTGGCTTACGGCGTCAATACCACGTCATTGCTCAGTGTTTTTTCCTTTTCCATTGACACCACTGATGCGCACTATTAGAGTGCTGTTTAATTAAACCACAGTGACAGGAAAAATGACCCACAAATGCAGTGTCTAATCAAACCATGAGCATAAAAATTATACTTCTTCACCTTAGATATCAGTTATGATGCTGGTTTTTTTATAACACTTCAAACATTCTATACAGTATTTTGCTTTTACTTCAGTAATGACTACTGGGGCTGCTGCTTATGCAGCATTGAATATTGTTCATCCCAGGCCTGAGGCATTGTAATTCCATGTAACTCTGGAGGGACAGGGATAGTGACAAGAATTTAAGGGGCTGTTTGAAGTTGTCTTGCAGGAGGTAAACTGGAAAGAAGTGTGCAGGTAAGACGGTGAAAAAGACAATGACCATTAATTGGCTGGCCCTGGGGACTTTCTTAGAGCTTTTCTTCTGTGTCAAAAGCAGAAAATACTCCAACTGGTAACTGTTCTACCACTCCAATGTACAATTTGAAGTCAGGTTCTCTGTAAATGTGAATAACAGCAGTAATTTGCTTTGTGCACCATCCTGCAGCTACCTTTCCTCTATGTGGTAGCCCAGCACCAAAAGTGATGGTAATTATGAAATTTTTGTTTTGTTTTTTTTTTTTTAAATTTAACTGCATAATAAAAAAAAAAATAATGTTTCTATTTCAGCAGTGTAAAAATGTACAAAATGCAAGATGCACAAGAAATCTAGATATTTGCTATTCAAATGCCGCAGTGATTCTGGACCTTTGTAGCATATCTATTTCCAGCTTAGCAAAAATATCTACACACCTCTATTACTTTTGCATAATTCTCAAATGCTTTGATATCTGACATCTTAATTCAGGTACATTTTATCTTCTCATACTTTTCAAAGATCTCTGCTTCTCAGTAATTGGAGAGAATCACAGACAGTTGTCAGATGCACAGGATGGAGTCGTATGAGATGCATCAAATCAAACTTTATGGGTCTTTAGAAAGAAGAAGAAAAAAAAAAAGAAGCCAATTTGATACATTTTGGCAGGGTGGAATAATATTAGATATTTTTAAAAAGGAAATGTTCTTCTAGTCTAACTTCCTGAAAGGCTTTTGTGACAAGTTAATGCTATAAAGATGCAGGAAGTGATTAGCCTTTGAAAGCCTTCACTTCAGAGCACACAGAATGCTGCAACTGAAACTAGAGTTAGAAACCCGCTGTTATGTTCCACACAACTTTCTGGTACGGAACAGAGTTACACAGATATATAATTTGTCTCCAATGAGATCTGCCTTGGTAGAAATAAAATAGGGAAAATGCTTTTGGCTACCCCAGAATATGCTGGCTTCATCAACTACATTACAAAGTACAGTTAAGATAATAATTTTTTCACATCAATATCTTTAAAAGTGTTTCCTAATCCCCATTATTCCTCCTCCATTGCTCTTTTCAGATTTTTTTTTTCCTTTGGGAACATGATTAATCTTGTGAACACCACATCACAAGTCAATGAAATAAAATATTAAATGCATTTTTAGGTCTTATAAAAGAGATAAAAATTTTGAATTGGGGCATTAATGAGCTGTTTCATTGCTGCATGAAGTCAGCAAGTATATCTGGGACTCAGTAGATCTAGAAACAAAGCCACTTAATTTACTGGGATTTACATAATTAACTTTGGATTAAAAACTTCTGTTGAAAAATACTTTATCTGTAAAGCTGTGAGGGGGTTTCTTCATTTTAAGAATTTTTTTAATTAAATTTGAGTCCATAAAGTTTAATACATAGAACAAATGCATGTGCTTCATTATGCACTTTTATAATCCATAATAAGCTTAATTAGTCTCTATCCTAGAACAAAAGTAGTGATACAGCCCCTTAAAGATAATTTACAAAACTATAACTTCAGTGGAGTTACTGTAAATCTATTTCAGGATAATTGAAAGTAAGGGTTAGCACCACTAAAAGTAAAATTCCAGAGACAGAAACGGTTTGAAAAGGTTCTGCTTGGGCTTTTCCAAGCTTTCAGCAAATGCTCAGTCCCCCTGCAATGCCTTCCCCTTCCAGCTGCCACCGTGCATGCCCAACTCATTTCCCTGCTCTCATTTCAAAGTCCAAGATTAAAACTCCACATGAGCCCTCTAAGGATGCAGTGCTATTTGCATTACTCCTAAGGATATTGTACCCATCATTCTCCTGGCTGAAAAGTTTCATATTGTAATCCCCACTCTTACAGAGAGAAAAGGGAAACCAAACACTGAGTACCTTCACCCCACAGGCAAAGTACAGCCCAAGTCATAAAATGTAATATAAATCATAAAGGACAATATATGGAAGGGAATATAAAGACATTAGTAATTAACATCTGATGTCTTTACTGAAGGTATTGATTCATAAATCCTTGAGGGACCATAAACTAATTTCTCAAGCACTGTTTTTTACTTTGCTAATATCAACACATTCATTTATCTAAATCACATTCCATAGACTTACTAAATGACAGTGCTATATTTAATGGATGTTGGCATTGTACACGAGCGGTAAAGTAATATGGCCTCAGGAATATTAGCAATTGACATCCTATTATAAATGTACAACATGAATACTTAAACTAGCAAGCAGTAAGGGATCTTCTCCCTTATATGTTGTAGCATATGAATTTGAAGAAAGACTTTACCCATTCAGCTCAACAGAATTCAAGTTCCCAGTCACAAATGAGATTAAAGTCCAACTCCCAACTCACTTACATAACAGCCAAAGAGATCTACTTGTGTCTCCACTGAATGTACATTTGCAGATAACGGGTGGCGCTGACGTCAATCCCAGCACAAGGCCATGTGCACTGCACAGCAATCTTTCTCTTTGATCTTTCCCACTGACTCCAAGCAATATGATTGCAAGGGTTACTTTAGCCTGTGACAGCTAAAAATAGGAAAAATTAAGTATTTACTATGAACTTACAAGGATTGTTGCAGTTTTAGAAGACCACATGTCTTTCTTGAGTGACAGCATGTTAAAAAAAAAGAGAAAATTCAAGGTCTTCTCTGAAGTTTTCTACTATAGACAAGGCTGGGAGCAGTTGAATGAAAATGCTCATGGTTTTAGTATACTATGTAGTATATTGAAATAAACTTGGAAGCCTGTTTTTACTGTGCATCTTGATCTGAGAAGTCTGAAATTTCTAAGCACACCTTTTTTTTAATCTAAGGTTCCATTTTACATTCAAAAATGTATAAATATTTGGGCAGTTCAGGAAGAATCACTTAGCTGTTCTTACACCTGTGTCCCTCAAAGGAAGTAGTACTTTTATGTGGGTTATTATTTATACCTGAAGTATTTGGAATCAGAGGTAGTTTCCAAAAAATCTTGGTGTTGACAGAAATTTGACTTTTTTTTTTTTTTTTTTT
>VWZN01020894.1:17281-28964 GCA_013396955.1 Regulus satrapa | reverse complement strand
AGAAATTGTTATTAGTGGTAGTAGTATCAAAACAAGACTGCTGACTTCTGTTCTGCAACACAAATCTGATTTACTGTGTTAAACAGTAGAATATATAATCACATCTCATTCATTAAAATAGGATTCTTGCCGTGCTATACTGCCATATTCACAAAGATAGCAGAATAAAAAGGTCTGAAATTGATGTAGCCATACTTTATGGTTTTTCAAAATTTATTTCTAGCTAATATTAGTGTTTAGTATTATCTAAAATTACTACAAAGATTAATTATTTTCCATGAGCCTGATGAAGATATTGTTTGGGCAAGATGGCTGACATGTAATTAATTCTTGAAATTAATTAAAATTTGCATTTAAAAAGAAAAGTTACCCCATCTGATTTATGGATAAGAAAAATGGTGAGAGAATGTGATATATAAGGAGTAAGAGCAGGAAAAAGTGTCAATCTCCTTAACTATACCTTTCTACTTAGCAAAAATAGCTGAGATTTCAGAGCATTTTTGCTCAACCCCATTATAGAGCATGCTTTTAAAAACCCTTTGGCAGTCTGGAAGTTTCTCTGATAGTTCAGACACCATCTGCAGTGCTGGAAGGCCATAATCTGATCTGGCCTCATCCAGAGGAGGTGGTTTGACCTTCAGGCTTTCAAACTAGAGATTGTGGGTGCCCTGAATGTGAGGAAGACCTGAAGTCATTCTACCTTTTCCACCATCAGATAAGATCATGGAAATTACCCAGAAATTTTTTACAGCAACGATTTTCCAACCCAACTGTGGCATGAAATGAAAAATAAATAAAAGGAGAAATTAATATAAGGGACATTCAGACACAAAGTAATTACAGAACTGCAGTAAACTCATCTCTCAAAGCAAGGGAATGTGAAATTCTTTAAAATCAGTTAACAGGAAGAAAAACATTATTGTGTATATGTTCTGAACTTAATTTTAAACCTAAAATAACTGTACATAAATTTAGAGGTCATTAGCCCACCCTAAACATTCAGAAAGAAAGACAGTGCTGTTCCCAGCTTTGTGTTGTAGTGGTAACAGTTCTTGGGTGCTTTTATCACCATCACTGCTATTTTTATTATTCTCAGGCTGTGTATATCAATGTCATGATCTCTGAGGCCAATATAAGCGACAGAAATTGGCAAGAAGAGTATTAATTTTGAGAGAGGATGACACTTTTTTGTTTTTTTTTTTTTAATATCTTAACTGTTGCTGTATTCCAAGCTGATCTCTAGTTACTCCTTGAAAATGAAGTTGCTGCAGGTTATTTTCCAGTGTACTAAACAGATGAATCTTACAGCCCATTTAGCTCAAAACAGACCAGTTTTGCATATCAAAATGCATATAATCTACCATAACAACAATGCCTTTCCAGTCACACACACTGTATACATATGTATTTAAACAAGCAGGTGAATTTCTTTTTCATTCCTTACAGTTCTGTGATATGCTGTAGTTATTATGTGCTAACAAGTACTAGTACACACAGAATATAAAGCATGTGTGCTGCATGGACTCCTAGTAACCGTAAATTAAATGTTCTCTGTATCTGAAAAAAATGCAAATAGAAAAGGAGAGATTAAGTCTATAGCACAATAGAATTTCAACAAAATACAATAGCACTTTGAGAACAGATTGATATGGTAGACTTTTTGGATACTGCTCACCATAAGTAAACATCCGTTTGGATGTCCTCAGAAACAACAACACATGAGAAGCATCCAGATTTCTTCAACTGGCATTATTCTTGTGTTTGAATAAACATTTCCTTTTCTAACCACAGCCCATTCATTTATTTGCTTCTGCTCTTATTTCCTTTGGAATCTCTAACTGTTGTGGAAAAATCCACAGCCAAAAGTGAGGCACAAGGAAAAAATGACAAATTTTCCGCACAGGGCTCTCACTGGTATGGCATGTTGCAAATCTGTGGGTCTCTCTAGATCCACCACTGTCAGCAGTATCAGGACTATCTACAGTATCTGTGGTATGCTGATTGGTATCTCAGCACTAAAGGAAATATATTTAAGGGAGTAAAGTCAAGTGAAATCCTCTCTAATATAATCTTCCTTGCAGTTGAGCCCTAAATTCTAAATGTCTTTTCCCCATCTTTCTCTAAACCAATTTGTCATTTCTTTTGCAGTTTTCACCTAAAGTCTTTGTTAATATGTTTATGGGGAAAAGAATTTGAGTTTGCCTTTAGGCAAAAACTGAAAAGAGGTAGTCCAAAATTTTTTAATACTTCCCTGGCAGAGATAGACTAGAAATCCCTTCTTGGGAGTTCCTCAGCTAATGCAGGGTTAGGAGACTTCGCTCAAGGGAATTCACCTCATTCCATCACATTTCATAAACTCATTTCAAATATTTTCAAAAAGTCAATGTGTTTTGAAATGGTAATAATAATGTGGACTTTATATCTACTTGCATATGTGTGTTTGCATGTTTTATTTTTTCTCTCATAGGAAGAAAAATCTGCTTTTTCCAGCTTTCTCAAAACAATCTTCATCGTTTCCCATGCATCACATCGTAAAAACAGCACAATGTGCTGAACCATTATCTCACTCAGAGAGATAATAGAAATGCTTTTAATGCAATTTGTCTTCCCAAAGGATATTTCTACATGGATAGATGCTTTCTGAGATCAGCTGGCATTGAAATAAAATGCATCCAAAGCATTTAGAAAAGATGCTCCTCCCTTAACTGAACTTCCATTATATTGTCTTCCACTCCTTACATATGGAGTTTGCAGCAAATTTTTTTTCTGCCAAATCTTAGCTATTGTTTTACCACACTATTGTTTTACAGTAAAATACAAGGACACAAAACTCCTTGGAAATTTTTTTGTGAAAATTTTGATCTTGATAACAGCTATTATTATGCTCCAAATATTGTTTTCATCATAATTCACTGGAACAGTAGCACTATCAAGAAAATACTTGTTAGTATGTCCAGTGGGATTTTCATGGTATGAAGATCAAAGCTTCTACAGGACCTAAAAACCTGAGTGATCTTAGAAGAATTATGTTAAGGAATTATGTTAAGGATGTATATTTCAAAATACATCTTACTATGCTCTAGCACTAATATGGACTACCCAGAAGGACATAACACATTTACCTAATTTAGATTTAAACTCATGTTTTGGTGAAGGAGATGTAAAGGAAGTATCTCCACTGTGATCTGAATCTAAAACATGACAGAGGTGTTTCCTGGAGCAGAAAAACACACCTCACTGAAAGGAAATTAAAAGCTTTTTGAAAGTTTCTCACAGTCTAATTAGAGTATTCTTTTCATATTCTCAGTGCTAAACCTGGAGGGACTATTACTCCAAGTCCAGCTGGCAGCAGAGAAGGCAGCAGAGAAGGCAGCAAAGAAGGCAGCAGAGAAGGCAGTGCATCATTCTATAGAAGTGGATTCACTTATTTTCTAGGCTCCTGGGGGCATTATCGGCTAACAACCCCTTTGCTCTTGCAGGACTGGGAACACTAGCTTGGCAGTAATCTCTCCTGCTCTCCCCCTCTGGCAAATTGCTTTGCTGCGACTTTGGGAGGTTAGTACTAAAGGTCTTGACTTGTTAAAAGGCTTCAGAAAATGTTTTGTGAATAACGGGCTGCAGAAGGCAGTGACGCACAAGAAACTTTTCCAACGTCTGCGTGCAAGGCATGGACTCTCGCTTCTGGGGCCACTTCCAGTCCAGTGTTACAATTCCAACTGGGACATTGTAAAACAAAGACTTGTTTTTTTCTGCATTGAACAATGACTAATATTCATGTTTTGTTAGTTGAAATAGGTTAGCTTATTATTACAATTCAAGGCCTCTTGGCTACAAAAACCAGTATCCTGTGCCTGGAGCAGGCAGAGGCATGTTTTGAGGTCTGCAGATCCTGGGAGATGTCAGACTTCAGAAAGTGGCATCCATTCTCTGAAGGAAACACCAATAGTTTTCACCTGTACTTGTGTTTCTTTTTGTAAACATGATGAAAAGAAACTTGAATCATCTTTTTGCCCTTTGACCCCAAACTTCCCCTCAATTTACTGTTTATACCTATCTGAAATCTTTGTTCTCTTGCTCCTGAAAAAAAAATTTATGCAGTCAATAGAAAGATCCTTTGTTCCAGAGTTAGTGATAGTGTTTCCTGCAACGGCCAGATAAACATGCAATGTCCTACCCCCACAGGTTTTATTACTAGTAAGACAAAAGCACAATAGTCTCATCAAACAGCTGGATAAAGTGCAATCCACTTTAAATGAAAGCATCTAAACCAGGAAATCTGGGACTTTTACAAGGCTAAGCTGTAAATGAATTTAGTAGAAAGTCATATCAAAGCTTAAAAGTATAAAATATAAACATGCCCGTAAATTCCAGGATAGTCTTTGATCTCAGCTTTGACCTTATCAGTATGTTTGTCATTGAATGCCTTCAAGNAAGTTGGGGACATCCAGATGTAGATCACAAAAGTCATGCCAAAAGCAGGGTAAATTTTCATTTTGATACTTCACCGTGGCTTTCATTTCCATGCACTTCCTCTGCATTGACTCCTCTTTGCCATCCATATTAAGATAAGCAGAGGAGAGAAAAGTGATTGGAATTTATAGACTAGCTGATTCACAGCTTCTTGATGCATGAGAAGAGAAATAAGCACAGGTGAAGAGGAAATAAGGTTTTCCACTTTAGACATATCAAAGTTGTTGGTAAAAATGCAAGCCTCAGGTTTTAAATACTTTTCTGGAAGCTTGGTTCAACAAACCGTTGAAACTGAAAATCTGGATTATAAACAATAACTCTGTGAAGATTTCTTCACATGAAAACATTAGAAATTCATTTTTGCTCCCCAGTAATCTTACCTTTGATTAAATTTTTAGGTTAGAGCAATTCTGGACAATCAGAAGAGCAATTTCACATAAATTGTTGCTGGAGGAAGGAATGCCAGGTTAAATCTAATTCTTCAGAATGTACAGTTGTTTGAATTGGTAAAAGATATTCAAAAGAGTGGCACAACACAGGGACTTTTTTTCTGTATTGCTTGGATTACATACAACATTTCTGTAGGTGCCTTGAAACCGATGCCAGAAGTACATTCAGACATTCAGCAGTAAATACTGAAAAATGATGAAAAGCTTCCTTTTTAAACAAGGTCACATGCAAAACTTAAAAGAGGTGCCTGTCTTAAAATTTTAAGACAGAACTACCACTTTGCATATGCGTCTTGGGACATCTTTGTGAAAATAACTAAAATGAATAGCACTTTCATGACACCACATTTAACTAGGGCATACCTAACAGGGAAACTGTTCTGAGGCATCTCTTATATATCAAATTCTATAAAATAATTATGGATTACTATAATAGGGTGTCTGGAAAGCTGAGAATTGGCAGAGTTCATCAACTTTAGAGTGTGATGAATATGAGTTAAAGGTCTGACACTTTGCAGCTCAGAATCAATGTCAGAAACTTCCACAGATCTTCTGTCAGCTTGCCTCAGAGTCAACTTGTCATGAAAAATGTTCTGAAAACTTGTTTATTGTTTTACCCTCAATAACTGCAAAAACCATTTGTCAAACTTCAGAGGAATCTTCCGGAGACAGCAGCACTGTATGTCAGCTTTCACAGCAGTTGGCAACAACCAGGATATTCATAAGCTACAGAAGTGGTTTTCTTGAAGTTCTACAAGCTACTACAAACAAGGTTGATGACAATATGAAGTCACTGTAAGGTCAGTCATAATCAACAGCAAACCCTGCCTGTTACTAAGTCAAAGTAAATAGCAATAAACTGTGTCTGTATTAGGTTTAATTTGAGGTTTAACTAGTTAATCTTTCTTTAAACTCACCCCCCAGTCCTAAAATAGACTAACACCAAAATTTTTCAAACTTTTTCTAGGATTGGGTCATACATGCCAGTACTTTCACCTTGCTAGTATTCACATGCATGTAGTTTGCTTCACAGCAACTACTTATAACTTTAAAATGAAAGAAATAATTTTTTAAAAAATCTTAGTTTCCATTGTTACGTCTTCTTTTTTTAATTATTATTATTTATCTTATAGCCAAATTTCACAGTTTACAAAAATTACTACAGGGAGACATCCCAAGATGCTATAATACAAGAAAAGCCTGGTACTGTATACAATTCCTTGCCTGCCTCCCTCAGCTTTCAAGTTTTCCAACCCCTCTGCTTTCTAGACTTGACTTAATAACCTTAAATATTTCAGGGCTGTCAACACTTCACTGGGATTTATCTTGTCCTTGTGTAAGATCATGAAATTCCTTAAGGGTTACAGAAGTGCCATGCCAAGAGTCTTTCTGCTACCCTGTTCTGGCAAAACAGCCTTCACAGTCTGACAGCAAGCAGTTTTACCATTTTGGGGAGTAGATATTGCCAACACTGAAGCCATTGAAAGGGCAAATTAAACTGAAAAGCCCCAGAAATCAAGTAATGATTAATATCCAAAAGCTTCTGTAAAAGTTTAAAAGTTTATTGAAGAAAAGGCCATATGTGAAAGCAATGTATTTACTTAAAATGGATCTGCTTTATCAGCACATTCTGATAGGGATTGCTGCTTTTTTAAAACAGCAGAGCAATAAAATATCAGTGAAAATGTCAAGCAATATAAAAATCATTGCTATTGACAATGTCCTATTTGCATATCTCTGGAAAGTTAAGTTGTCATTTCTTCAAAGATAGGAATGAAAAAATATTATTAAAATATCCCTGCAGCAAGAAAACCGTATGTTTTTCCCTCAGCACCTTGTACCTCTCTAGTACTGCTTCCAATGTTTCAAATAATCAAAAAGCCTGGAGCCATGAGGCAAAATTCCTTGACATTCATTGGCAAACCACACTGAGAATTTATCCCATTTTGAGGTCTGTTGATCTAAGCAGGGATCTAAGGGGGAAAGGTGAGATTATAATTGACAAGTCGAGGGGAAAGTATATCTAAATATTTTTATGCCCTAAAACGTAATGAAAAACACTCTTCTTGGATTTCTTAATGCATGTCTGTTTATAACTACCTGTCCACAAGAGCTGACTTAGTCAAAGTGTCTGGTAGAGCCTGCTGTGGCGTCCTGATTTTTACAGTGACAGTCAGCCTGAGTCATTTAATTGTCTTACTGGGTTTTGACATCCTCATCCAGAAACTGTACATTCTAGAATCCATACATTCTATATGTCTAAGAAAGCAATATGATTAAGACCTAGACCACATGTTCAGCAGATCTTGCTTCTTTTCCTGTGCCCCAGTCCCAGTCAGGGTTGCAGCTCCACAAAAACTCATTTCCTTTTTTTATAAAAAGGCTGAAAACTCTGTGGGTTTATTAGTCTCCTGAAAATGTATGTCTTCCTATGGTTGTGAGCCATACCAAAAATCTAGTCTTTCATACATAGGACTACTGCCCTATCTAATGAGGGACTTCAGGAGAGGTGCATACTCACAAAGGAACTAGGTGACCAGAAGAAAGCTGTGGGATCTAAAGAGAAGTGATGAAGAAGGCAAGCCAAGAATATGATAGTTCATGGGCATTTCATTTGTACTTTGAACTGGTTGTAGATATGAGAATAAGCTAAGCCCAGGCTAAAAGCTAGGGGATGGGCAAGTTATTCAGCATGTTGGGTTACAAAATATTCTCAAAACTAATTTAAATTATATTTGAAATGTTCATTTTCCAAGGGAGGAATTAAATATATTTTTATTTAATAAGCTGGGATAATATTTTGCTTAATCTAAAACAATTTATTATTTTATGTATTATGTATTTATTATATTTATGTATTTCTACATGCTATTTTATGTGATAAGTGCATAATAAGAAAAATAAAATATCATAGTGACATGTTTGCTGCAAATATTCTTAATCTCTTTCTGGTTTACTGCTTTTCAAGAGATAACTGAACTTGAAAATCAGCCTCTCAAAGAAGGAAAACTATCTGAACGGATTGTCTTTGCAGTTGTGTTTATCTGGTAACACTAACTTCAGGTCTCCCCTAACCTGCATAACAGCATCTCCTGTAGCCTCAAGCAATGAAGCCTGCTACTCCGGTTTTTGAAGGTCAAACTAAAGGATTTTGTGCACTGCTTTACTATGAGCCTTTAGATATTCCAGGCATTTGGGGAATGATGCTCAGAGGTCTTCCAGCAAACTTTGCACAGCTTGGAAAGGGTTGGTGATGCAAAATAATACTCATGACATTTATATGTATGCTCTAATGGGAAGGCAGGTAGAAACAGTCTGGCATTATTCAAAGCAATGTGCAGGCAGCAGCTGCCCTTCTGACTTTCCAGACTAGCCATGAAGCAGGAGGAACTGCCATCCGTTTGCCACCTGTTTAACTACCCTTCCCTGCCTGTGCCAAAGGAGAACAGACTGTCATCCTTTGAACTCATGGTTTCCCACTCAGACCCAGAAAACTAGAAGCCAGACCTTGAAGCTCATTCATCTTCTGCATCTCTTCCAGGATCAAATCTTACACACCAAATGGGTGAGATCAGACCTACCTGCAACCACCCAAGTATCCCTTTAGGGCAGTATTTGTGCACACACTTCCAAGAAAGCATCCAGCCAGGTTCTTCCCAGCACTGAATGGAAACATTTCTAGCTCACTAGGCAGCAAAATGAAGTAATAATGCATGGTAAGAAGCACTCTATTTTTTGGGGCTGCTTACCTAACTCTCTCCTAAATTCTGTCATCAGCAATGATCCAGAAAGGGAAGTGCCAAAATGCGGGGTTTATTGAGTCCTGTGACTGGAGCAAAAGCCATATTTTACCAGCCTTCAAAACCAAATGAATAAAACACCCTTCATGCTCAAGATCCTGGGTAAATGGGAGGATCTCAAAATCAGTCCTGGTTTTACGTACTTTAACTCCTAAGAGAAGTTAAAGTGCAGAAATATTCTGGAACTTGTGTTTTAATTGGTGGCTCTCTGCAGATCACCTTTCTAAGGCATCAAATACGAGTGGCAGTCTAGAAAACCTTCCTTCCTAACATAGTCTACTCATTCAGTCTTGCAGTGCTTATTGTGAGCATCATAAGAAAGTAGTCTCCAAACATCTTGTTACCAGTTTCTGCAGTCCAGATCTTGAGGTCACTTGCTGCCCTGACTGTTATGCAGCTTTATAATGGACCTATGGCAAACAGTTTAATGGGATATGCCCCAGCCACAACAATTGCTTGTAAATTCTGAAGTGTATTGTTCCCAGGAAGCTCTGGGGCAACCTGTTGCTACCATCCCATAACAGGACCCTGTAGAAGAAGAGACTATAGCCAGATTTCAGAGAGCATAGATTCACTGGAAAATAAGACTTTTGCATACAACCACTGCAGGATGTCTGAAGAAAGGGACACTGAGACATCCCAGGCCCCTCAGGTTTAAGAGGAAAATATTTTGCCATATAGATAAGACTAGAGCACAGAGAAGAACTCAACAGTGTTGCAATGCAGCTTTTATTTCTGCAGCTCATGCAGAAAAGCCATCACAGGCCCTGAAAGCTATTTTGCCATGTTGCCAAATAGCCTTTTTTCCAGTAAAGATAATTAGTTTGAATTAAGCATGATGCAGACTTCGTTATCCTTCCCATTTGTTAGACTGGCTCCTTTTTCAGTTGTCTTATAAGTTTGTAAACTGGGTTCTGTATTGTAGGGTTCACACTGCCAAAGAATCCTCTTCTCTTTAATGTGAGGCCTCTGTTACAATAACATTCATGCCCTTGGAGAGTCTGCCAACAGATAAGGAAGGATGACACTATTGCGTGATTCATGAATGAACCTTTCCACAATCACCTTATAAAGCAAGAGGATTAAGGACAGGAACCCTGTGACTCCATCCGGCTCAGGTATGCGCTCCCAACATTGTTGTTTGCCATGTTGCTAGGTGTTCTACCTACATACCACATCCATCCCACACTGCTGTCAGGAGCTTAAAAAAATTATCAACAATTAAATGTTAATAGAGGTCTGAGCCAGGCACAGTGTCAATATCTCTTATGTGCCCTTGACATACTTCTGCCAATATATATGCACATCTGTAAGTGTGCATGCTATTCTAGGGCGTGGGCTAGTGTCAAAGATGGTGTTAAGATAGAAGATCAATACTAAGAAAACTGAAACAAACAAACAAAAAGTTTTGAGTCACCAGCTAACATCTTCATGCAGAGCTCTCCTTTATTCAGAGCTCCTAAGTAAAAATCGAGTATTTGCTTTCAAAAAATTTTTAATTATTCATATTAATATTCATGGCCCTAATTATTAATAGTATTCTTTTCCTAATAATTGCTGTACTATAAACAAGGTTTTTCTTTTAAATAAATGATAGCTTCCAAGTAGTTATAACTCATTTAAGCTCAATATGGGAGATGCATAATAGGCCATGGACAAATGTACAAATAGGCCACTGCAATGTACAATTTGACAAAGGGGGAAGAGCTGTATAATAAACTACAAAATTACACTCTGGACACCCCCACCGATCCACCCAGAGCATGTTCTCATGCTTAACCCTTTCTTTTGGCTCACTCTCAACAACTTGTGGGTTTGAGAAGACCATTCTCAGACCATTCTGGGTGTTCCCACACTCTGCAGGAAGCTTGCCTACACAAATATCTCTTCATCCAGGATATCACTGTGGCAGTCAGACAGAGTTAGCTGCTTTGGCAACAAACCCATTGCTATCACAATTTCATACTGGATCTAACCCAAAATTCTCAGATGCAGTAAAAGAACTTTCCACAAAGTCAGATGAGTTGAACTGATTAGCACTACCTATAGAACTGGTCCTAGTACTGCAATACATCTTCTAAAGGTTTTGGACAACAAAGTCTTTCTACTGAATTCAGTAGACCTTGAATCTCTAATTCTGTGAAAATAGCACTTCCAGGTGTATTTATAGCAAGGCTTTTCCTCTTTATTATTTAACACTGCCATTAAAATCCAAACAATGACTGTGATTTTTATGTCTTTCACAGTGATAAGTGTAGTCCACACTTGCCAAATCAATTCTGGCTTTACTGTAATGTCTCCCAGGAGTCATGGCTATCATGAGGGTCTAACTGTCACCTTCTTAACACAGCCAAAGCCAAAAAACAATCAAAATATTTTCGGTTTTCCAACATGGTGAAGCAATTTACCAGCATTTTAGAAAAAGTATTTGGGGAGAAATAATGAGAAAAATAAAATTTTCTGTGGATGGATGGATGCTTCAGTGAGAGGTCAAATTTTTCTTTTGTCAGTGTAAAATGATCACGCTGCATTTAGTCATGCACTTGACCTAATGTGTGTGCTACTTTAAGAAGTGAAAGTCATTGTTTCTGCTGAAATATTTGTTTTGCAGAGCAACAGGGGAAGTTCCCAGACTTGTGTTGATGACTCTGCTCTCTGACCGCTGGCTTTCTGGGACATCAGGGACTCAGACTTCTCTGGGGTTTTCATTTTATTCCTCTTTGAGATTTACATCATTGTAATAGGTCACAAATCACCTTTAGAGGCATCTGGTATGCCTAGCAGTATCTTTCACTTTAGATAAGGAGTGACTGCCATCCATTTCATCAATTGTAATTATAATGCTCAAGAGTTTTGCCTGAGGGTGAGGTGTGCTGGCTTTAAAATTCTTGATTGTCATACCTGAAGAAAACTGGCAAAGGACACCATAAGCTCATTCACTGCTTCTCTCTCGCTCCTCTTTTT
>VWZN01020894.1:1007-16249 GCA_013396955.1 Regulus satrapa | reverse complement strand
TTTTTTTTTTTTTTTTTTGCAATTGTGTTATAGAAATGCTTTTACAAGGTGTGTTTAATCCAGCAGCACTGTGAGGGTTGGATTTCTACAATACCTGAGCATGTTTCTCCCCACTGAAAACATGTGCAGGTGAAAAAACTACCTTGTACTCCAGCAAAGATTTCTTGAACTCAGTCAAACAATGAGATAATTAGCAAAAGTTAACATCAGCGTGATTTGAACAATAAAGTCTATGTAGAACTCAGGATGGGCAGAGCCCTTTGAACAGAATTGGAATGCATGTCTGCATTGTGCAAGGACATGCAAACCCTTTAGAACCTGAGCTAGCACATACCCAAACTGGTCTGTCTGCATGGCAGAGCAGAGTGCCAGGTTACCCACTTGTGTCTTGGAAGCAGGAGAGCAGCAGCAGTGTAATACCACGCCCAAGTAATGAGCTTGGCATCTCTGTGCTGACATGGCCGCCCTCCTGCAGGTTCCAGGGCCCCGTCAACCCAGGCATGCTTGCAGGGTGCTGGGTTACACTGCAGGGAAAGGCTCAGAGCCACATGGGTCTTTGGATTAAGTGCAAAATGAAAAGGGTTGAGGAGAGTGAAGAAAAACAACCCCTAAAGTATAGGAAGAACAAGACGAAGAAGAGTAAAGATTATTTTGGATGAAGAGGGCCAGTGATAGAAAGGTAATAAATGTATGGGGAGATAAGCTAGTAAAGGATGGGGACATAGGTCAATTCTGCAACAGGCCAGTGTAAAACACATGCACAGTAATAACCATTATGTAATGCACACATGCACAGTAATAACATGCAGCTAAGTAATATGTAGCTTTGTGCTGGGTCACTGCATACAGATGAGCTTCATCCCCAAAGAAATATTACACTAAATAATCAATGATCCAGCATATTTTGGGATATCACATTTGAGCTCAAAGAGCAGGAGAAACTTGGGCTTTATTCCCTTCTCATTCTGAAATAAGTATTTTTTTTCCAATGCTGCCTCTAAATCTGTTTTCAAAATGTCTCAGGAAGAGTCTAAATTTCAAAAAACACTTCACAAGTTAAGTGATCTTGGAACTCCTAATTCTTTCTGGAGTTATGCTAAAAATTGTGTTTTTATGAAACATACTATCTCTTATAGAAATCTTCTGTAAAATACTGTGGCAGAAGACAACCCTGCTGGTTGGTGTGGTTTTGTGACTATGCACCCAATTAATGTTTTGTCAAAAAGGTCTTGGTAGCCCCTGCTAACATGCAACCACCTCTTGGGTAAAACTATCAGGAACAAAAGTTGGTAAATCCATAGCAAAGGAGAAGGAGAAATCCTCTCACCATCAGTGTTGGAAATAAAATAGCAACTTGTTCAGTACAAAGCAGTTAAAACATTAGTTGAGGAAGAAACTTTATAACTTAATAGCTAGAGTCTTTGAAGTATTTATCCTATTTTAAAATCAATTTCTTCTACACATCACAAATATGACACGTATATACACTTCAAGAGTCCAATTTTTGTTTGTGTACAGGAATAAACATCCTTATGGATGTAACAGTCCCTGGAGTTTAAAATTACAAGGTCATACTCTCATTCTTTTCCCTGCCAGTCACTTAGTGGAATCAGGAACATCTAGGATCTTAGTACACCTCAGATGCTCTGTCACCAGCTCAGCAAATGAAGTGCCAGCAGAGAGCTGATGAATCCATATGTCAAAGGTTATGTTTTTCCTGACTGAGAAAGGGCTTCTTTCATGGAACTCCCTGAACCACCCTTCCTACTAACATCTTCTGGTAAAAAGTATTTTTAAAAGGGAAGAATACAACTGAAAGGGTGTCTTTCTGCCTGTGTTGCCTCATATTTGTCATTTCTTATGCTACTTCCTCTTGACATCTATTTATAACTTCCTTGTATGAGTTGTCATACCGCAAATTTATATGACCTAGTTAACATGTATACAATTGCTTCAGTGATTGCTCTAGTAACCATCTTGGATTTCTAGGTCATTAATTTAGATCCTATTTTTGCCTCTGCCTTTGTTCTACGTAGGAAAATGACCAGACTGCTTCCAAAAGATTGCATAAAACACACTGATGACTGAACCTGGCGTCTGCATAACCTGCACTGTTTAAAGGAAGTTTTTTATTTCTGCCTTTCTTCCCTAAATGCAGGTTCTCTGCCTTCTCACTTAAAATGCACAACATAAGGAACATGTTGAGAGAAGACAGAAGCAATTAAAGGTAGCTGCAACCAAAGCAGAGGAGGTCTTTTTACATGCTCTGGCCAATGTACATCATTGCTAAATCTGGAAAATCCATGCCCCTACAGTCAGGGAGGACAAAGTCTTCTTTTGACTGATTTCAGAGGTAGTTACATGGTTTCCATCATTGGTCTCAATGCCACCTTCTCCTTTCAGAGACCCCATCGAAAACCTTGCTAGATGTGTATACATGTTATCAAAATGTGTCCTGACAGGATGTCGCAGCGCTGAGCCTAGCCAAGAGGAGTGGCTGTGTCCAAGCTAGTCCCAGAATACAGAAGAGACACAATGGACAGTTGTGTTAAGCTGATAGGATTTATGTCATGACGTTATTAGCTTTTTCATTTCTTTAAACTCAGTTACTGCATCTTCTACAGGGCAGTAGGTGTTTCAGGCCGTTGAGATGGTTCTTACCCAACTCATAACACTGTTTCTCCTATAGACATAGGATGGCGCCAGGACTGGCACAATGTTGCCTTAGAGCATTTTCCAAACTCTTCTTGCGCTCTGCAGGGAGGAGTGTCGTGTCCACTTCCCTGGGGAGCATGTTCCACTGCACAATCATCCTTTGGGTGGATAACCAAATCTAGAATTTTGACCAAATACCCCAACACAGTGACAGGAGATTTTAGATCTTAGAAACTGTTCCTGTTTCTGTATAGCAAGATTCAGCCCAGCTCAAAGCAGATGTGGGTCAGTGATGCCTAGGGGAGATACCGCAAGACAAATAGAAATGCACTGCGAGCCTTCCAGGAAGCAGGTGTGAGCAGTGTCTGCTTCTATTTTGGTGGCTCTTGCTGTGTCACAAGTTGCCACACGGGGCTATGATGCAGTTGACATCGAAGGCCCTGTGTGTCCCTGGCAGAACAGGTAGCTTAAAGGCAGCCTGGACAGCACGGACAGCACTGTCATTCAGATAACTACATACCATCCTGTACTACAGAGAGCTGCTCCTGGCATGTTGTGCTGCACAGGTACATTATCCTTCATCCAGAACATATTCTCTCCATCACTGAGATTGTGAGCTACTTGTTTGCTCTGATGAGAATCATTGCAATACCAGGTGGTATTTATTATTCTTACTGTTATTATTATTACTATTATTGTTATTGTCATTATGAATTTGAATTTGAATTTGAATTTGCTGTCATTGCTTCTACAGAGGCACCTTCTCACTCTAAACTGAGTTTAGGGAAACCATAAAGACCTCAGAATTATAATTTAATGAACAAGCATTTCAAAAACTAGCAGTTTCACAACAAATAGGAAAATTAAATTCTAAATATAGCAATCCAACTAAAACAAGCGATCTGTATTTGACAGCCTGATTAGTGACTGACTTACTCTAGGTGTCTACAAAGAACTCCTTCTATTTGTGGAAGCAAATATCAGCATTGAAGCACTCTGTTCTCACAGAAAAACTTGTTCCCACAAAAGTACATGCCGCAAACTCATTACGGTTCTGTTAACTACAGACATAAACACACCCACGCTCTCACCCAAGGCCACAAAAAGAGCCAGGGCATCTCCTCAAGGTCGCCCCAAGCTTTAAGGGCTGTCCTCAACCTGGGACATGCGCAGCAGAGCATGCAGCAGCCTCTTCTCTAAAGTAAGGAACAGACTAAGAGAATTCCCAGAAAACTGAACATGACATTTTCCTTCACCAAGAAAAGTCATGTTCAACTAGATTTTCATCATAAAGCATCCACATGATCCTAGTTATTACCAGCAGAGCAGATTTACAATCACAGGAATTTCCAAGTGCTGAAAATACAATATGCTTCTTCTGTTCTATACCCAAAATTTATCCAGGTATTTCATCACCCTTAGCAGACCTGAGGTTTTTGTTGCCATCCTGTCACATTCCCTGATTTTTGAGAACATTCATGTTTCTGTTTGAGACCTGAAATAAATTGCAGTTATACCACTGTGCATTAAATACACAGGGACTGTGAGTCATTTCAAGCAAGTTTTCCAGGCCATTTCTTTTATATCTATGAATTGCCACAGACCTGCCCTTCACCATCATTTTCTCTTGTCCACATTGATGGTGTTGCAAGTTTCAGTCTTTCTCTTACCTTTTCCTTCAGATTCAAACACTATCATGACTCTCCTTGTTATTCATTGTGTCTATCATGACCTGCCTTGCCCATGCCTGCCACAAACAAAACCACTTTCAGGAAAAAAAGGATTATGTGGTTAGTCCTCTGAATATTGTTTTGTAACTTTCACTATCATGTGGTATTTGAAAGCCCAGTGTGTTACAACATGGATTTTAATTTAATGTGCCCAACAACAGTGAACATAGACATGCATTTCCTGAATGCTGTTCCAGTCCACTCCACTCCTACTCCCAGCACGGAGTCTCTATAAAGTCAGCATAGCAGCAGCAGAAAAATGAAAATTTCTCAGGGCAGGTTTTATGCCTATTTAAGTTAAAAACATAAATTTTCAAACTTTATAGAATGAAAACAAACCCTTAAGGGGTTTCTTTTTCTAGAATACCCAAATAATTTTTGAATAATATATTCTATCATTAAATGTCCTGGGCTATTTTTGCCTTCCATCTAATCCAAATCCATACAGAGTGAAGTGTCATTCATCAGTTTTTGGTCACAGAGAATCAAGGTATTTGAATCAAATTGAGGTCTGGAAGGAATGACTTATAATTGTTATGAATGAAGCACACCTATTTATATAAATATAAATATGCAATAACAGCATAGAAATATATATTAAGATACAATCCACAGAGTGTTTACAATTAAAATAGACAGGAGTCATTTCAGGCACCAGCCTCACACTTTGTGAACTCTTGCTTTCATATGACATTGTGTTTAAACAAGATACCGGGAGAGCATGACCATTAATTTAATAAAGAAATGTTAGTATTCTATAAATGCCCTCACAAGGCCTGTTTTTGCTCTCAAATATATTACTGCTGAAACCACATATTATAAATTTGGGACTAAAGGAATGGTAACAGCTATGGTTAAACTTGTTCTGCTTAAGTAAATGTATCAACAGGTATTTTAATAGGTTTGTAGTAAGTACATATATTTGATAATGATAATATTCCAAGCATAGGGACAGCGTAAAACAAGTAGATTTCAATGATAAATCTCTACTTTACAGGCTTATGTAGAAGATTGTTTACACAAATTACTTATATAGTTTATCTATGTGTTGCCTAAGAAGAGCTCCACGTCTATTAGCAGTTGCCACAACCTTATTAATGTGAGCATCTTTTTTTACTCGATATTATTTTCCTCATTCTGTCAAACCAAACTCATTGTCAACCAATAGAAGCATAAGATCTTAATATACTTCATAGACTCATCAAACAAGATAAAGAAATATTGCCCTGAGAAAGACAAAAGATAGTATATTTCAAAGAATTCACTGCAATATGGAATGAATATTTGTAAGGTGACCTGCATTGTAGAGCCAGAATATTTATTTAAAAAAAAAAAAAAAAAAAAAAAAAAAAAAAANTTTAAAAAAAAAAAAAAAAAAAAAAAAAAAAAAAAAAAAAAAAAAAAAAAAAAAAGGAGATTATTCTATATGATAATGTTAATTACCTACAAGACATGGGTATTATGGGTAGGAGAACTACCTCAATTTTTTTGGAGTATCCATGTATAATAATTTTCTTAGCTATGTCTAAATGTTAATAATAAATAGATTTTCTTTTGTTATACTGGAATTCTTATTAGTTTAGTAAGAAAATATTTTTCACCAAGTATCAATCCATTTCTCTGCTTAGTAACATGCTCTGAATTTAATAATGGCAAAAAACCTGAAAACATCTGACTCACTTCATACAGACTGGAGCAGACATTTAATATAAGTGAATTGAAGTCATGCTAAACTGCAAATACACCCAACTAGAATCTTTTTAACTCTCTAATGAATTTCAGAACTAAATAATTATTTATTAAATATAATATGACAAAATAAGTACCTCACATTATAATGCAAAATAGACAGATTAAGTTGGCTTTGGAAATGTAACAATCTAGGCTCGTTACACATCAGAGCTTCTGACACCAGCAAATTTTTTCAGCATTCATATGACTAAAACATATGCTTCAGCTGAACAGGAAGAAAAAATTTATTCACACTGACAAAACCCTGAGGGAGTTGTCTCAGTATAAAACCAACCAATCTTGGAGCACTATTGCTTACTGTATGCAAGATAAATTCATACAAATAATTCCAGGGAAGAAAGCTGCACTTATTTGATTAAATCATTGAGTTTTACTGATATGCTTAAATGTTTCAATGTTGGGGTTTTTTTAAGCGTCTAATCTGTTTTCAAAATATAACAAAGCCCCAGCATAATATTCATGTATAATACATTTTTAGACTTTTTCAACATAAGTAAAGCAGAATGAGTCATCAGTTATATAAATCAATATAAGGTTAAAAAACAAACAAAAAAAGCACAAAACAAACAAACAAACAAAAACCACACCAAAACCCACTGATCAGAACTAAAGTAACAGGAGCTTGAAATACATTCAAATGTTATCAACATCAGTCAGCAGCTTAACAGGTTTCAATTACTAGAACAGCTGCAGAAACTATCAAAGTGCATATAAAACATCATCACAGATTTGGGATGAGGTTTTTTTGTCTGAGAATTTGACTGCACCCCTTTTCTGAAAAAGTAATATTTTTCAAAACTAGCCACTCTGGTTAATTTTCATAGAAATCACTGTTTACACAAAGGGAGGACTCAAAGTAATTGTGAAATATGGGTTGCTCATAAAAGACAAAACTTCATTTTCACCAATAAAAATTTAAATTTTTTTAAATAATAAGAAGCAATTGAGATCATCTTTCCTCAGACTGAAATAAAAGTGAAAGTCAAGTCAATGATCAAACTCCTGATATTTTCTAATTCCTGTTAAAAACAAAAATGCTTTTCCAAACCTGGGATTGGTGCAGATATATGAAATGTCCAAAACAAAACAAACAAAACAAAAAACAAACAAAAAAAAACCCCAAAAAACAAACAAAATAATTTAATCAGCATCTCTCTTTTTTTTTTTTTTTTGTTTTTTAATTGAAATTAATACTGCCTTNTTTTTTTTTTGTTTTCTAAATAAACCAAAACAATATCTGTGCTTGCCTTATATAATTTGTACTGCTGTTCTTGTAATTGAGTTGAAATCTGTAGAATTTTTCTCATGCTGCAGACACCCAGGATGTCATCAGGTTTCTAAGAGGAATTTGCAATGATGCATGACAGTACAGGCACCCTGAAAGAGGCAACACATATAACAATGCGTTAACAACTTCAAGGGGTTAATACTCTCTTTTATCTGCTTGTTTACTTGTCTGTGCAGAATGGACATGGACACTTCAAAATGGAAATTATTTTTTGTTTTGGCCCAGAGGATACACTCAAGGGCAGATTTGAAATGGTCTCCTGGTTTGACAATACCACATTAATACTATCAAAATGTTCAAGAGCTTGAACACATGCCTATGCTGATTTAATCTAGATTGTATTTCCCCCATTTTTTTGAGGGAAAACAATTATGGATAATGTCAAAATAAGACAACAAATTATGNTGCAGCAACATTTGATGAACCATGAGGTTTTGGATTCTGCAGCTTTGCTGGAGTCTGTTCTAATAAGGAGTCCATAGACAAGGGTACTGAGCCCTGTACTCTGGGAACAATTTTTTCTTAAGTTCTCTAAAAAAAATAATAAAAAAAAAAAAAAACAAAAAACAAAACCCACACCAAAAAACCCTGAAGTAGATTTCTGCTTCACAATAGAATTTAAATGCTTTCTGTTGTCTGGTTTGGGCAATACAGGTTTAGTACCTACCAGAGAGATGCAATGAAGTTCTTCTTCCAGATCAAATTTCCCAATTTAGCTAATGGCAAAAAAAAAAAGTTTATATTAGTCATAATAGTTCTTGGGCATGTTGAGTATAAATCCAGGCATGCAAACAAGATCCTTCTGTGTAAAAAGGGAAATTGCTGCACAGATTTTGGATAGACCACCTGCCCAAAATGCATCACATATGAACTTCAGTCTAGGTTTGGGTCTGAGAGAGCAGCGGGGCAAAAGTTTGGTGAGAAGCAGCCAACATTTGGAAGTCAGGTCAGACTCTCAAAAACATTTGAGCTTGGGCTTTAATAAATATTTTGCTTTACTCTGAATTTTGATTTTTTTTCTGCATTTCAGAAGGTGATTTTACCTTTAGCTAAAGGTTCAGGCTTTGTTTTGTTGCTTCTAACCAAAATCAAGTGTCATGATTCATCAGATTCTCTTTTAAATCTAAATTGTAAGTAAAATAACAGAAATACTTAAGAAAAAAACACTTTTGTTTCCGTTGAAGAAACACAGTAAACCAGACCATAAAGCTGTGCAACAATTACAGATTTTTTTTCCATTGGCAGGTAGCTTTGTTTATATAAACTACAGCAAATCCAGAGATGCTGCAGCTCCCACAGTGCGTAGCAGCTGAGCAGACTGCTTTTATTTCTGCTTCTCATCTTTTGGATTAGGCAAGGCCCTGAGCCTTCTTCAATCAGAATGCTGTGGTTTGGGCCCTACCCCAGATGACTAACATCTTGGTGGAACTATTTTCAGTCAAGGGATTATTTGTGTACTCCCTCTTGAATACTGATCCTACCACATCCACTTTGTGTCACAGGCCTAAACAACAAGAGGGGAAGTGCTGCCAGCATTTCTCCTGTGATCTTTGCATGCGCACCCCCATCTAAACTTCTGCCCACTCACACTTCCTGGCACTGCAAGACTGCTGTGGGAATTGTACAGCCATTGAAATGGCACCTTCACATACAGGCCAAACACAGCTTCTGTTTCCTCATGCCTTGTTTCCAACACCACCCCATTTGGTTGTTATTTTTCTGGGAAGAACCTCTTTGGCTTTCCTCTGCTGTTAAAGTACTTTAAAAGTACATAAGAATTGAAGGCTCTGTTAATAAGGTGGTAGTGAATTCAGCCAACGGGGTTACTAGTGTCAGACTGACACAGGGGAAACAGAAAGAGTACTCTGCCTCCTTACATTTCAGAAAGAAAAATGGTCCTTTGCCAAATCCCAAACTATTAGTACATATATTATTGTTGGTTTAACATTAAACAGCAAATGACTGTAGCCACACTGTGGTCCTCAGACTTTCCTACTTTTGATTCATGAGCCCCTACTCAGTGTGCTTCTGAATCTGATTTTGAGTAACCTGTGAGTCCTTGCAGAAGGCCGCTTTCAGCTTTGGACTCTGCTACAAAGATTATATGCCTTAGCTATGCAAGCCTCAGCATTGCAACATTTGAATTCCCATTGGATGTGGCCCTAATTTTCTGTACAGCTCCTCAACCCTAGGCTAGTTATTGGCAATGCATTCTGAAACACTTACTAAATTGCTGTGTATGATAAATACATTAAAAACTTCTCCTTGGAAGAACAGTCTAAATTCTCACATACAGAAGAAACCCTGGCACATTTTCCCTGTTTGGGATTTAGGGCCATACATAGAATTTTCCTCTGAACTTCAAGACAAGTAGACCTAAAGGAGTTGTCTGTCCTCCTGTTGGTAGCAGGAAACTGTACACAATGTCCACTGGACATGAACAAGGCATAGGCATAGCAACATGCCTTGATTTAGAGCTGTGGTGCTGCGCTGCACAAGGTATTAATAGCATCATGCCCCTGATACACACTGCTCTCCTTGGCTGAGGCAATCCTCCAAAAGTTGCTGGCTGTTTGGTTATGGTTTTCATCTTTACCTAGCTAACTAGGTCTCTCTGTCTCTTTATCTGTCTATCTCTCTCTATTCAACGCATGCAAAGCCTTGGAGCCTACCTCTGGAGGCTGAGAAGACAAACAGGCAGCAGAGGCTGGTGGTCTACATTTCCCCTACCTGGGGTACATAAACAAGTTCACTAGTCATTCTCCATCCCCTGCACAGCCAAAGGAGCCTGCTGAGGGCACCCACAGGGAATCACCCAGATCCCAAGTGTGCTGAATTACCTTCCAGATGTGCTTGTACTCTCCAATTAGACTTGAGGCCAGCATTAGGTAAGCTTCTAGTTTAGATGTCTCAGATAAGTACCATGGCTTAGATGGAATGTATGTGGGCTCATGTGCCCCTGTGTCAGCTTCAGGAGAAGCTGAAAACTTACCCATCTCTAATTTGGAAGTGCAGAATGTAATTCATCATCTGTAAATTGGCACCCTGACATGTCCTTCCTCTCTGCAGCTCTGCACTCAAGGACTTGGTTGTGAGTTACCCCACTGCAACAGCTGCTAAGTCTACATCCAGATTATTTTAATTAAAAGCAATTGTGTTAGATAAGGACAAGCAAAGACACATCATATAAGAAATCAGACAGAAAGAATAATCTTAAAAATGCCTTGGGTTAAAATTACTCTGAAAATTGCTAGGAAGGCTAAATATTGTGCATTTTATTTTTAATGTGCCTTTAATGTGATGAAAAAGTTTTAGTTTGTAGTTCCTTGCCTGAGAAAATTCACGAACTTCCTTTTGTCTGGTACCCCAATTGCTTGTAGACATTCTTCCTTGGTAAGCTCCTTGAAATTGCAAGGAGCAATTGCAATTGCTCACTCTTAGCTACTTGAAATTTCATTTAACTTAACATTACTTCTGTGTTTCACACTGGCTAGCAGTCAAAAATAATTGTAAGGGTTTAGGAACATTTCCTCTAGCCAAACCAGTGCTGTTGCATGAATAACTGATTGTTCTCTTTTTCCTCCCCTGAAAGTTGTTTGCACAATATAAACAAGTTTTTCTGAGGGACTGCCACGAAAAAAAGTCAATTTGGCTCTGTACTGACTGTGTTGGAAAACTATTTTCTGACCTGCCTTGTGTGAGGTATGTGAGCTAATCTCCCAGGATAAAGTAGTTACATATCTACACAAAGGGATTTCAGGCATTGCACGCACAATGCATTTCTCACAGATAATCAGAAGCAGCCCTAGACAAAGATGAGACCACTCACCTAGAGTTTTCTTAAGGCTTGGCAAAGCAGACACAGACCACGACACATTGAAAAACCAAGCCTATTGGCATTCCTTCCACCACCAGAGTCAAGATTTATGACAAACACTGAGTTTTTCTGACAGCAAGGACACCTTTCCTTCTTTCTTGCTTGTGCCTGCAGCAGTAGCAGTAGCAAAACCAGAATTACTTTCTCTCACCCGCCTGTCATAGCTTTATTCACTCCCTGATGACAGAGGGAGAAACCTGGCAATGGATGGCAACCTTTTGTGTGGCAAATCCCCTTTTCCCACATGACTGAGATGCCTCAAGCAGGAATAGCTGCCTAGCTTTCTGTTTGTTTGGAGACTCCCTATGTCAAAAAACGCCTAAGAACCCAAAGGTGGCTGGGGACATATCTGACTACCCAGAGGGACCTCAGAACAGTGGCATTTCAGAGCTGCAATCAAGGAAACGTCTAATTGCAGCAAATCCTAAACTATGTCAGGATTCCTGATCCAGGAGCTGGAGACAAAACTACATGGAAGTCTTTTGCAAAAAAACATGGTGTGAAATGGGCTTCTGTTTCTATGGACTTATGTTTCTCCAGAGCCCTTGGAGAGCTTATCCTGCACACGACTTCCATTGCACAGCATTAGTCTAAATGCAAATATTGTCTGCACTCACCTTAGAATAGTAGTAGACTGATGAAGAACAATTATGATAGAGCTCCTGGGCTACAGAAATTGTACAAAGTTCTGTACTTAGCAGACAGTTAAAATTTGAATATATGCAGAAGCAAGCTGTTCCCAGACCTGCAATTAAACAGCTAAGTAGATTAGGAGACTGTTTCTCTGAGCAAGTTTTTCTACTGAATCTGATTGGCTTCCATCAGCGTGTCATAACATACAAGGTTTACAGAGAACAGCATTGCATAGGGGAAACATGCCAAAGCTCACTGGTTTTCATGCAAGAAAAGGGTCAATCTCTCTGTAAAAAGTTACATTCAGAAAAAAGCACTTTTGTATCAAAATGGTTTATGTTTACCTAATGAAACACAGACATAAACATTGCATATGCAAATGCACCCTCATTTTAGTGACCAAACTGCAAGCTTTACATGCATGTGAACTATATAAGCATTTCTTTGGTAATCTAACTAAAGTAATCCCAAGTAGCATGTCAAATGTCCTGATTTTTTCTCTGTGGATTAGAATCATCTCAGCAAATGTAACCCATATGGAAGGTACACAGACAGGATAAACTACTGTCATAGTTAACCAGGGAGAGACTTTTCAAGAACAACACAATCTACCCACCCTATCTAAAAGGAATAGTCCTTCTCTACCACAAACTACTGAGATAACTTAAACTTCCAGTTTTGGACTAGACGACTAATTTGCTGTGTCCAAAAAGAATCCCAGTCTACATATGCAATTGGTAGAACAAGAGCCCATTTTTTCGGTGTCATCATTAAAAACCAATAAAACACTATTTAGAAATGCAAAAGAGCCAAAGAATCATGAAGAGACATTGTTCTATGATCTGCTATTTTTACAAAGTATTTAAGGATTTAGAAACTGTATGTTGTTTTTCTTCAGAATCCATCAGTGAACTATTTATTCTCTTGTGCTGCTCAAGCCCTTCAAATTATCTTCCTGTCTGTTTCTCCATAGTCTTTACATGTTTTAGATCAAAACTCTGGTTCTCTGCAGATGATGTTGATTTAGACACATTCTTATATGCATTTTTATTGCTTTCCAGACCATGGAATTTTAGAAAATTTGGAAAATACCTCTAGGATCAGAAAATTCAACTTTCAACCAAATACAACCATGCCCACTAAATCATATCAAGTGCCATGTTAATTTGTTTTTTGAACACTTCCAAGGACAGTGACTCCACCACTTCCCTGTTAATGAGTTTGAAATCTTTGGATACTTGACCTTTTTTGACAGCTTCTTCTAATACTTTTTTTCTCTCCATTTGACAATAACTCTTAATTCTCTTTCCAGTATTTTTAGATTATTTCCAGCAAAAGTCCTTTACTTGCAAGTAGCCCACACCCAGTTAAATATTTACATGCACTTTAGTGAAACTAGGGATGCAAGCTGAACTTGAAAAAGTGTTTTCACAACTGCATTGGTTACTGTTCATTTTTCTTCATCTAACTCAAAGATAACTCAAACATTCATGAAAGAAATGTGTAGGACACCATCTTTGCAGCAGAACTTACTCTCTGTCTTTGCAGCAGAACAAATTAAGAATCAACGGCTCTGTTGTCTCTTAATTTAATGCTGTGGTGGTGATATTGTCATTGATAGCTAAACTGTGATGAAATAACATAGGTTCCTATAACCTCTGGGTAGTATTCTGAAACTTTCAGCTTCAGGCTGAAAAAACCCTTTTATTTGTGTCATCTTGTAGCTTATTTACATAAAATTAAACACTTGCTGTAGTAAAGGCTGCTGATTGAAATTTGAACTTTACCTCAAGATGCCACAATCACTGCTCTGCATCTTGGTGACAAAGATTCTGTGAAAAAAAAGGGAAGTTGCCATGACACCCTGATGTCCAGTANTACTTCAAGCTAGAGTTACAGACATATTTTCTGTTTAAGGCAGTCCAAAACCTGTTACTCTATATATTGCACAGTAGAAGTAGCTTACATCTGCAGTTTTCTTGAATGATGAAATAAAACCAACCTGTTGAACTCAAAGACCCCTGTAGGTTCTTTCCAACTCACAATATATTGTGATTCTAGGAAAGTTAGCTCCTAAATGGCCTTAAATGTGGAAGTCACCAAAGCATTTCATAGAAATAGACACTCATGTATTTCAAAGACATCTTAAGCAAAACTGCCACATTCCTTAACACAATCACTACAAAAGGACTACAAATTAGTACATCCATTTAGTAGAAATATAAATAGAAATATTAGACTTTTAAATTTATTCCATGTGATTTGTTTTGTTTTAAAAATGTTAAATAAGCTGTTTTATTAACTAAGTGATTCTGTTGCAGTTATTTGTATTCAACTAGTGGTTTAATACAATAAATTAACTTGTAATGATTTGCAAATGTGGTTGTTTTTAGAGCAAATCTTAAAAAGCATATTTGCCAGAGGATTGTAGTGTGACTTACATTCCTCGTTGTGAGCAAAATAAATGAGGAAAAGACAAACACTGGTTTTCAGTGAGACTGCTAGCAAGTGTTCCTTAAAATCACAGTACCTTTAATTACTGAATAATTAATCTTCATGGTTTATCTGTTACTTCTAGGCAGGAACCAAATCACCTCTAATATGAAAGATGTAAAACTATTTCAAAAACTTAAGAAAATTTAGGGCCTCTCTTGAAGTTTAGAGATATTTTGAGTGAAGGAAACTTGATGGCTTGGTCTAAGCTTTCTCCTTCATGGTAGGGCATTGAATAATATTTTGTTAGAAAAATGCCAAAATTTCCAGCTAGATTATATACATCACATTAATCTCATAGGTCCCTTATATACATCCAGAGGGTTTACAGAAGACTAAAAATATTTGATGGGAATTTAAAAAATGCTATTCAGCAAAGATGATCCTCACAGCTGAGTTAATGTGGTTTCAGAGAGGAACTTTCCAGTCATACTGTAGACAACTTTCTTGCATGTGGAGAGGGATTTTTTGTTGTTATTATTTGACTGCATTTTGAACTCACTAGAATATTTTAATTATGAATTTTTTTTTTTAGTTAATTACCCCTTTGACACTCTTTCTCAATAGAAGACTTCAACACACTAATGGAAAATAAATTACAAATCAAAATAACAATATTTTTTAAAAGCACACCAAATGCAAATGAAAGCTCATTTTCACCCCAGTCTCTGATGTTATGAAATACAGGCTGAGAAGGTAAAGACAGGAGTAGTTTTTTGTTTTTCTTTAGCAAACAATTTATTTAGAGATTATATATCAGAAGATCAATATTATCCAGATTTACCAGCTCCATCAATTATTGTTACAAAGATTG
>VWZN01020893.1:17748-28378 GCA_013396955.1 Regulus satrapa | reverse complement strand
AGGTAAAAGTAAATAGGGGGAAATTTTGCACTTACATGGAGGATGGTTTTTGGATCTGAATATTTGTGACAATGAAGGAGAAAAAAGAGCTAAATGTGACTATATATTAGATAAAATGCTCCAAATCAGCATCAGATTCTCTGTAGTCATAATGTGGTTTCCTTAAAAATTAGGAAAGCAGCTAATCATTTGGGAGGTTTTGGACCATTCAAATTAAAACAGTGATGAAGTATGAATAAAAGCTCACTGTCTCCTGACCCAAGGTCAGAGAGAGAGAACAGAAAGACAGGCTACTTTAAGTAAATATTTGAAACATTTCTCTGATATAGAAAGTTCTAATTTCTTCATTATGCTAGCACAGGATAATTTTGGGTTTGAATCAACATAAATTTTTTAGATAAACGTTGAGATATCTCAACTTATTTTATATTGTTGACATAATGAAGTTACAAAATTTTAAAAACTGCACATTCAATAAGAAAACATAATGGGGGCGTATATTTTAGTTTCTGCTATTTATGAATGACTTCCTCCCCTGCCACCTCCCCTCACTCCCTCCCCCTAGCTTTTTAGACTCATGGAGGAAGGGAAAGCGTCATAACAAGTTTACAAGTTTTAACAAGTTACACTTCTTGCTAGTATTCAAACAGAATAATATGTTACAAATATAGAATCTTTACTTTTAGGCAAAATTGTTGCTTCTAGCAAGCCATACTCTTGTCTTGAGATATGAGTCACAGTTATAGAAAACCAGCAGAACAGCTAGCCATCTAAAAAGCTGAGGATATTGCATTAGAGAAATGTTCTCAATTTGTTTTGGTACTCTTCCATCTTTGAAAACAACCATTAATTGGATAATAGAACTTCTCTTTAAGACACAAACTTTGATATAAAGATACTGCCTTATCTATGGAGATGTCCTGAGAACAGGGAAAATACATTAGGGTTTTCTTTTAGAGGAAATTGTATGCCAACTTTTCACTACTGTAAAATAGTCCATATGCTTCAGGTCCTCATCTTATCCACTTGCTCTCATTTTCATGCTTTGTTTGCAGTTATAAACCTATGTGCAGCATACAATTAAATCTCTATCATGTTTACAGAACTTTTGTTGTGGAATTCTTATTCTCCTCTGACCTTCACAACACAGACTGCCTCTTCCATGTCATACATGTTGTAGTTAATTGCTGTTTGTAGGCTACCCAGTAGTGGGTTACGTAATCTGCTGAAATGAATCATGGCACACACTATTACCTATATCTTCTTTCCTTCTTCACTGTTTAAGAATTCTTTGGAAAAAAGAATCCAGAATTTTTTAAAAAATTATTTAAAAATTCATTAAATCATATGATTGTATCTTTTTTTCAACTGTAGATCTGAATAAATCTTCTTTGTCTTATCAAACTATTTTAAAGACTAATACCTTATTTTATTCTGTGTTCTTATCACCATCTCTCTTCCTTCTTCCTTTCATCATTTGGTAACTTTAATCTATGTCAATGCTCAAGAACTCAAAAGCAATGTGCAGCCTTTCATGTGTACCAAGTCAGATCCAAATTAAGAGGAAACAGATGAAACAGGTCCATTTTCAGAAAGTAATGATCAAATACACTTTGAAGGTAAGTCCTCATAACAAAATCAACGAAAAGGCCAAATAATAACAAAATCCAAGTCACTAGTTATCTTCAAAAATCGTATCTGTTTATATTATTTATTATATAGCATACATTGATTTAAGTACTGCAATTCCATGTTCACAATGTTTTAATTTATGTATGTTTATGTGTAAGATGTATTTTCAAAACTGCACTTCACACTTCTAATAAAAAGATATTTTGGATAACAATAAAATGAATATTTTTAAAATTAGAATTATCAAGCCCAATTCCCAAAAAAGTTAAATTTCCTAAAATTATTGTTGGACTTTCAATATACAACTTCCTATTGAAGTTTTTTGGTTTTTTTTTTTTTTTTCTTAAGTGAAATTAGAAACGACTCAGAGANTTTTGGTTTTTTTTTTTTTTGGCATCTTAAACAATGATAGTTGTCAGTTTTATGTACAATTTCTTCCCAAATAAGGAATTTAAGAAAAAAAAAAATAAAGCTATTATATAATAAATTTCACAACACATTTCACACATTGATAACAGCCCAGAATATATTATTTTCTCATCATGTTTTAGAATCAAATAGGGCTTTTCATTATTAATTGAACTGCATTACCTTTTTCCTCCATGCTATGTAATTAGAGGTCAACATAGCTAACAATTAATCTTAAATAGTCTATCAGGAGAGGCTATCATATACAAAAACTGTTTCAGAGCAGAAAAAATACCTTTGCAACTATTTTCAAGGCAAGCTGTTCTACATACGAATATGTCTGGCTAATGAAGAAGGAATGCCTTGTGAACATTTTGACCCCATTACTGATTTCAAGCTCTAATAGTCAAGACTTTTCCTTATGAATTTCGAAGAATGCTTCATTGCAAATTTTCCCATTAGTAATTACACATTTATTATAAAATTTGAGCCATTTTTGTTTTTAGGTTTCTTAATATACTTGTTATATAGTTTGAGAATGAGCTGATAAGTGGAGGTTTACTGGGTAGTTCATCCTGATGAGTTCTATGAATTCCTTTCCAAATCTTTGTATGAATTATTGTCCACTTCCTCCTTGAGGTCCAGACAATAGAGTTAATATTATAAATATAATATAAACTCCTTTGGAGAGCCAGACTGCTGAAGTCAATGCTGTATTTATTATGACTGCACCCCTGTGTATGTCTCCTGAGGCCTGGTTATTTGTAATGTGTCTGTTTACCACACCAGTAACAAGACTTGGCTGTGTTTGGCGGGTGGCTGTACATCTTCTGCACAGAACTTCCACCTGTTGCTTTTTCCACTCTTTTCTCTACCCCCACAACACAAGGGCTACTGACCCCTTACTCCTTAAGACAACACTTTTGCATTCAGATGAGAATTCCAGTGTCCTAGCTGTCAGAGCACTGGTTCTGGTTGCCAGTCTGTCATCATTAAAGGGCTCTGCAACAAACACACCTGATTGCCCTGTCCTGCTCTCCCAGCTACACGGCTGGGACAGTTCCTTGTGTGGATTCATCTAACCAAATTGTCCTCTTTCCCTTCCTTAACAGTAGTCAGGGCTTTTTTGATTTCTGCAGGGTGAGCAATTCCTCCTTATCCTTGGAAGAGAAAGGAAACCAGATGTCCCCATCCCTATGCTCTAGGCCCAGACAAGGACATTTGCTACAATGACTTCAGATATCAGGATGGCAGCACTTTTCAGTCAACAGTGCAGCTGTTTCATTTTTCCAGCAAGCCAGCTCCATTGCCGATCTCTCTGTGCTTTTCTGCAATTAGATCAATATGAAGGAAAAGTGGGATAAAAGTCTTACAACTTAATAAGTGACAAAGTAAATATGAGCTTTGCAGTAGGCTTCACCTCTTCCTAACAGCTGCAGATGCATTTCTTCATTAAAATGACACTCACTGAGTTATTTTTTATTTCATCAAAATAGATTTTTTTTTGGAAATGTGCTTTGGTGAAGAAGTGGTCCCTTATTGTAGACAATCTACTGGTTAATTAAAACATCGCCTTTTAAATTTCTGGACAACACTAGTATCATAGTTTGTAGTAGTAGTATCATAGTATTATGCTGCTCAGCATAAACATACACAGTGAAAGCATTATTATAATCATTAGTATAACTGCTGAAAAAATAGTCTTTCACAGACAGTCCTGAATCACTCTTATCTGAGACATACAATACTTGCATTGTGGATGTTTTTTCAATCATAAATCATACCAACTTTGTCAAGGGAAACTTGCATGAGACTATGTTAAGGCAGATGCCTCTGGAGTGCTGCTTTGCCTTTTCTCAGCTAGTAGTTGCATAAACTGCTTTGGAAGAAAATGCCTCTGAGTAGAAACATAATACATAATCAGCCCAAATAATTACAACAAAAATGCTAACTTGCTGTTTTCACAACATGGATAATAGGCTTGCTTAAGGGCATGGAATGCAAAATCAGTTTTGCATGTCTTGTATTTCAGAGTCATTAAAATGTGCTACAGTCTGAGTACGGAAATAAATGCCTCTGCTGATAACAGAAGTGACAACTGGCACACTGGGAATTCAGCTGTTTCAAACTGTGGCAGAGCTATCAGCCAGGGAGTAACGTAGATAATTTTCATAGTGTCTATCTCTGTTGAAATATTTCACTCTTAAATTCAGGAGGCATAGCATGACAGCCCAATATTGAAATTTAGAGATTGAGAGAAATGAAACAGGAAAGATATATGCTATCATTGCTTAAATTTATGTTGAACTTTATCATATAAAATCAAGGGGTTTTCATTTCAAAGCATTGTATGATTATCTAGCAGAATGAATTCTATACAAGTTGTATTTCACATATTAGAAGAGCTTCTACACTCCTAATAGTTTCAAAACAAGTTATTCACAGATGTCATACTGGTTTTGACTCGGATAGAATTCTTTTTATTCTCAGTAGCTGGTGCAAGGCTACATTTTGAATCTGTGATGAAACCAGTGTTGGTAATGCACAGATGTTTTTGTGGTTGCAGAGCAGCACTTACACAGTATGAAGGACTTTTCTGCTGCTCACCCTACCCCACCATCAAGGAAGCTGGGGATCCACAGGGAATCCAGCAGGGACACAGCTAGGAAAATTGACCTCAGCTGACTGAAAGGACATTATATAGCCTCTGGCATCACACTCAGCACATAAAGGTGGGGGAAGAAGGAGGTAGGGAAGGATGTTCAGTGATCACATTTGTCTTTCCAAGTCACAGTTATGTGTGATGAAGCCCTGCTTTCTAAACACCTGGCTGCCAATGGGAACTGTTGAATGAATTTATTCCTTTGCTTCACTTACACAAGCTGTTTTTCTTTCCATATTGAGTTGGTGTTATTGCAACCAAAGAGCTTTCTCACTTTCAGGCTTCTGACTCTCTCCCTGCTCCCACCATGAGAGATAAAATCAGTAGCCACCTGGGGATTTGTTGCTGAATGTGGTTAAAGCACAGAAGGTTTAGTCTTCTACATCTAAAATTAGTAAATTCATATTCAAAGAATATAGGAATTTTGTACTTAAAAAGTTTTATTAAATAATAACAGTACCTTTTGTATGGAAAATGAGGAGGGGGTGTTTGTTTGATTTTTTGTTTTTGGTTTTTTGGTGGTTTTTTTTTGTTTTTTGTTTGTTTTTTTTAATAGCCAGTAACCATGTCTATTCTGCCAGAAATTTAGCAGCTATTCAATGTGTTGAACCTGGATGTTTGTAAATATTCAATAGAAGAAACTCCAAAATGCCAAATATGTATATATAAATATTGATGCATATGCATGTGTATCGCCATACATATGACATTACTTGCGACATCTTTGAAGAAGATATTTATAAAATGTTTTCAGTTTCCTGTTCTTATTAAGTTTGGCAAAATGCTCCCATACTATTGGTGACCAAACATTGATTGGCATACATTGATGCCCCGATTATTCCAGGCAAAAATTTAAAAATAATCTGGTTTCAGTTTAGTTTCCTCTCAATGCATATAATCCTTCTTCTCTACCCAAAAGAAACACTCACAGTCCCAGACCTGTTTTCTCATCTCCCAGGAGAAGGTAATTATTTTGCTCTGTTAAAGCAACTATCCAGCTCATTCCTTTGCTCTTTTAGTTTTCTTGGGAAAACCAGGCAAACCTATTGATGTTCTTTCTTTCTTCAATTATCTCTTTTTCCTTATTTTGTGGTATATTAAATAGAGTACATTAGTTAGATAAAATATACAGAGGTGTATGCAAACAGGACATGACTAAGAGGGCTGTGCTGTCATGGGCCTCCACTGAAATCTGGTAACCCAGATTTCAGAAAAGTGTAATTTAGTAACCCAGAGAGAAAGCTGATGCCCTCTTTGCTCAAAGATCCTTCTCTTCTTTAGGACTGGCTTCCCAAATACCAGCACTTGTCATGTCTCTTCATATAGTACAGATAAGCTTGTTTACAATGCAAGTGTCCAAAATAATCTGTCTGTGAGCTCTTTTTGACTTGACATACATAGGTTTTTTCATCAGAGCACAAACATTTTTGACTTAAGCAAATTGTCAGTCTTATTTACTTTGATAACTAAATTACTCTAAACCAGCTGAGGATCTGACTCAAAGCAAGGAGCTCAAATATTTCTTTACTTGTTACATGTTGAATTGAATAATTTAGTGATAGAACAAAGGGTAGCAACTTTAAAAGGAAAGAGTCTTTAAAAGACTTCTTTCTTAAGAAGAAATTCTTTACTGTGCAGGTACTGAGTAATTGGAATAGGCTGCCCAAAGAAGTTGTGGACATGCTATCCCTGAAAGTGCTCAAGGCCATGTTGGAAAGGACTTGGGCCAATCTGATCTAGTAGAAGGAAGCAATCTGGCCCTCGATAGAGGGTTTGGCAATAAATTATCTTTAAGGTTGCTTCCAGCCTAAACCATTCTATCTTTCTGTAAGTCTTTGAAAGGAGACACTCAAAAAATCTGTAAACTGCTGAAAATTCCTTGAGTGAGATTTGCCGCTTGAAAAATTCCCTCTGCTCAGGATATCAGATGGTATTTCACAATGTATGATGTACAGAGGTCATCTTGTTCCTGCTAGGTACCTTAATATAAAATTTTCTCTATGCTAAATAGGAACTTGTCCTGATTATGATAAGATAGACTGGAGACAAATATAACAACAGTAGTTCACTATGGCCCCATGGTAGTGCTAAGCATTTTGGAAAGTTATTTAGTTAGAAGTATGATTAATTTAATCTAATATTGTAGATAAGGTAAATTGCAGTGAAGAGTTGGACAGATTTGTCTCTGTGCTGAGTTTGTGACTATAGCAGAAGATCAAACCTGGCAAATTCAGCAGTCTGAGATTTCTCAGGGTCCCTTTCACCCAGGCCTGTCAAGACTAATAGAAAGTGCTTACATGAACTGAAAAAACCTTGCTCACTGAGATTTCCCTGCTGTAATTGGGACCTTAGAAATATAGAGTCCTCTGTGTATTTCAATACCAAGAATTGCAATGTGGTTCCAACAGGATTGTAGCTGCACTGTAGTACAGCTGTAATGGAAACGCAAGCAAGCTTAGGTAGACAAGGATGTAAATACTTTTAAAACTATCATCCTAAATTCTAGGAAAGCAGCTACATTTTATCATAGCTGAAACATTAAAACAAGGCTGATTAGAATTTTAAATAAAATTGTAAAAAAAATTTGCCAAACTCCTGAGGATCAAATATTCTTTCCAGAAAACCAACAAGTCCAATAGATAAGTTATAAAATGAGGAGATAAGGCGACAGGAAAAAAAACCAAAACCACTCTCCCCAGCCCTGCATGCATATATTTCAGGATGGGTGGGGGAGACCGTCACAGCAGAAACCTGGATCTAGCTCCTGATGCACTTGATTCCATCTTCCATTGTCTCTGGGTTGGCAAGTCTGTATCATTTGCCTTACGTCAATTATTAATCTCTTTCACCATGTATTCTCTGCTCAGTACTTATAGCTACCAACGTATTACTTGGATAATTAGTCACTTGACTGAGGCCTTATCTATAAATAGGTATTCTTACTTAATATTTGTTAACATATGTGGATCCTTTTTTTTTTTTTGTTCATTTGTAGGGGGGTTTTTTTTTTTTTTTTTTAACACTTGTTTAATACAAATGCAGTCTGTATAATAGGATAAGTATTATATTCTTCAGACTGATCTTTTTGGATGCCCATGGTGTCGTTTTAACAATGGCACTTAGATGCAGGAATTTGAAAATACAATTTTTAATGTTATGTAGAAAGATCACACTTCCTTTCTCTAACACAAAAATTGCATATTATTTATTTATTTAAATTCTCTGTCATTTGTATTTCCTGCTTCTTAATTACTTGATATTTTATTCTGTTAGGCTTCATGATGTGAAAAGGAGAGATTTTCTCAAACATTTTGTGTTTTATCAGTCTGTCAGCAGGCCAGGAAAGCCAAGACCCTTGTGCCCAATCAGTCTGTCAGTACGCCATTACGGGAATCTTTCAGTGAACAGTCCCACTGGATTGGAGGGTGTTTCAGATGTCTTGTTCAGGGTCATACACCAAATAGAAAAACATCTCCTGGGTCTCCACACCTTTACCTACTGCCAGTGACTGCCAGCACCCCTGAAGGACTCACATTAACAGTTTGCAGAATAAGACTCTATTGTAAAATTGTGAGAATTTAAGGTTCAAAAATTGCCAGTGACAATCTGACTGTAAATATATATTCAAAGTAATATTTATTCAAAGTGGTATACTAATAAACTCTACTCTCTAATAAAAGCTGACTCAAGAGAATCATTCAGCATGCAGAGAACACAGTTCTTTACCCAAAAGGCTTCTCTATGGGGTAGAAGACAGGTTCAGCCCCTCAACAGATCCCAGAAATTATGCTGGAGTATTCCCCCACCTCATCCCATTCTTCGCTTACTTTTACACAATTTCTTTATATTTAGGTGGAGTTTGGGTGACTTTAGTCATACGTTTTACTAGTGAGTGGCAGTTGTATCCTGGGGGTGGATATCTCAAGATAGTTCCTGAAATAACCTTGGGATGAGGACATGGGTCAGTCCAAAACTTTGCCACTGTTGTTGATGCAATAGCAGGACATCTTCCTTTATCTCCCTTGGTTTTCAGCTGCTGGTGGTTTATTGTCTGGAAAGTACCACTGAGCTCTCTCCTCTGCAAGGGGTTTGGCAGAGCCTGGCCATGGTGGCTCCACTTGGCTTCACCATCAGTTTAGTTCCCCTTGGACTATATTTTGTGGGGGAGGTCAGACATATTGACTGCATATGAGGAGGAGCCACTGCACGTTTTCCTACCACTTCCATACTACTATCTTTCTACCCTCAGTCATGTTCCCACACTGGTTAGGCTTTCCCTTTAAACAACCTATAGTGTTTTAGAAACATACTATGCACCGTGCTCTACAAAATTCTATACCCTCGCTGAATTTGGGGACAGAGAGAAGATGCCAATTAAGGAAATGCAGGACAGCCCAGAAGATGTCTCATTCTTTTTACATGACTTGTTGATCATGATCCACTCAATGTTATTGCATTGGTGCTTGTATGTAGAATATGAAATTGAAGGTACAAATAAAACAATATTAAAGAGTGCCTGTAATAACAGAGTGGATATTTTTGCTCTTATACAATAAAGAAGGTTCTGGAAGAAACCTTTTCCTTGCTATTCAAAATATAAAGCATTTTTTTTCCCCAGTGGAATTACATATTGGGCTTCTCGCTATGTACAATCAAAATATACTTAATTATTTTTATCTTGAAAACTAAGTAGCATATTTTGTGTTTCTATTGAGGAATTTAAGAAAATTTAGAACTCAGAAATATTAAAATGTAAATGAAATATTTTATTAGTTGTAAAAACCAAAAAACTATAAGCTGTATAGAGAAAAAAAGAAGAGAAAAGATGCTATATTTCTAATTTGAATAGTTTTCAGTGACATATAAATTATTTATGAAAAGCAAGACTTCAAAAGGAAAATGGCTGCAGTACTCAGAAATACACTTGGTCTCCAAGACTTTCTAATCATAGGAAAATTTAGTCCAATTACTATGTTTGCTTACCAAAAGCTAAAATGAATTTTAGCTAGAAAATTATTTTACCCACCCCACTACTTACTGAAACAGTGAACAGAAAAGTAATGCAATATTTATACATTACAATTCAAATTTTCCCTTTCCTATGTCAATAAAAAAATATAGAGATTTAACAAACCTCATGTTTCACAAAGGTTCCTTTGAAAAATGCTATATCAACCCAAAATTTCATTTGAAGATTTTGGGTTAAGCACCAGGTAAGAAGTATATTAGCATGAAAAATTTGAAAAGAGTTCATCAAACACAGAAGATTAAATATAAATTACTTAAACATTCAATCAATGTCCATTACTGCAAAATATACTATTCTGTCTCAAAAATTTACCTTTACTTCCAAATCCATTTTTCAAATGGAATACATTTGCTAAATTCCTATTTAAGTGAGTTTGCTATGGTATTTAAAGACTCCTTCTTTTCTCCTCTGACTTAATATGAATACAACAGAAAACAACTCCTGGGAAAAAAAGGTACACAAACACTTCTCACCTTGGAAGATCAACTGAAATAATTCTTGCAAGCATTTATGCTGGATTATGCACTGATGCACTTTCTGAAACACCATAAATTTTGAAAGTTTGCATACAGCATGCTTTTAAAAATCAAATGTGTATACTCCTTTCCCCTGGGCTCAGTGTGCCAAAAGTTTTTTGATAAAGTGTTAGTTGACCTGACATAGTCACACATATCCCTGTCTATCCAATACCTTTAGGGAAAACAAATATCTAATTATTTTTCTTCAGGGAGAGTAGAACACTCTGTGGCAAGGTGATACTGGCAAGTAACCTAGAGATTATACAGAACAGTTTCAGTAATCAAAGTGCATAGGAAAATTTAATGTAGTGTAACATATTTCAGACCTGAAAAGAAAAAAGAGCAGAAAAACCTGAGAGAACCTTAAGGGGTTGTTTAATC
>VWZN01020891.1:285041-297822 GCA_013396955.1 Regulus satrapa | reverse complement strand
AGGCACCGCGCGCGCCGCCGCGCCAAGGTCACGCGCGCGGCGGGGGCGGGGCCTAGCCCCGAGCGCGCCCCCTGGCGGTCAGAGAGGCCGGACAGCTCGCTGTTATTAAATGCTCTTTATTTGTATCTACATCTCGTTATTGCATAAAGATCGCGTCTCTTTTTAAATATAATAAAGCTATCAAATGTCTTTAACGCCGTCCCTTCTCCCACCCAAATAAGGAAAAACAATTGGTTTAGGCAGTACGTTCTCGGAAAAGGAGCGCATTTCTCCTTGGAACAGCAGCAGAAGTGGCCGATTCATCACTTGCTTACAGCTTCATGGGCACGAATCTTTAGGAGAACAATTTTTTAAAGGCAAATGAGCAGCAAATCTGTGGACTTTCGCACCCTTGGTCATTTGCTGAAATGTTTAACAAACTACATTTTGCATGAAATTTGTGTTAGCACCACACTGGAGCTTGAGGAAGATTTAAACACCCAGTTCCAGGTCTTCCAGTTCCTTAAGGAGAGCAGCTTCTTTCTGAATCTTCTCCACCTAAAGCAAAAAAGCATAAAATGCCATAGATTTAGTTTAATATAAAATGAACCTGGAATAATCTGTACAGATGTTAACTTGATTCATACCTGATTCTTCTCCAACTGCTTGCCAGCAGCAGCCTGTTCTTTCAGCTGCTCAATTGCCTTTAGTTTCTGAAAAAAATAATACAAAAAGCTACTCTAACACAAAAATATTGGTGAAACAAGAACAGAAAAATGTCTTAGAACTTGGTGAACTTGCAATGGCCTGATGCATCTGCAGGCGGGTCTCTATGGAAGGCCCAATCCCTTAAGCATCTCCAGATGCTCCACCCAGAATTTCCCACCCATAACAGACATTTCTTTCAAGAACAGAACCCAGAGAACAGCAGTACTTCATCTCTGAAACCAACAGCAGGCATTGTCTCACTGAACAGCTAGATTCAAACTTGGAAATTACCACCATCGCTCCTCACCACACATTTTCCACAGAAAGCCTGGAATGTTGATCCAGAGACTATGAGCAGCAGGAGGCAACCAAGAGAAACGGGAAAGATTCTCTAGCCAGAACTTAACAAATTATATTCTGGAATTATTTAATGCGAAAAAGTCTCAAGACTGGCAGCAAACTTTGCGCTCACAGGGCAAACGCCAAGGCACCGTTCCCTTGCCAGATGCAGGGGCCAACCACCAGAGAATGCACAGAGCTCCTGTCTGCCACCAACACCACCAACACCCCTCACCTCAGCCAGGGACAGGCTGCACCTCCTCAGCTTTTCTGGCCAGAGCCTGAGTTTTAAAAACTCGTCCCTGTGCTGCCATCTCTGACGGACCTTCAGGAACCCTGGCCCTTGATGACCTCCACGGCTGCACAGGGTGGGAGAGCAAAGGGAGGTGGGCACAAATCTGGGACATTCCCATGAAGGTACATGCATCCTCCTGAACTCAGCTCACCTTACACTCGCACTAGGTCTGACAGACCAGCCCTTGGAGAAATACTGTCTGCTAGAGAAAGAATCTCTTCACACCTTTTTCAAATTCTTTATCTTCTTGTCCACTTCAGGGTCTCCTGTGGTCATGGCAGGCACAGTGTTCTGCAGGGTACTCTGTGGTGGTCTGACCGGGGCAGGGCCTTGGTGTGCATCAGCTTTGGCCTCCTGTAGACACATAAACACAATCTAGAAAATACCTTCGATTACAAAGAGAATGAAAAATGTCTTTAACCACTTCAAGAGGATCCATTTAATACTCCTTCTTTCCCCAGTTTGCTGGTGTATTCAAAAATCTGGGCATGATTTGCTCTGAGGTACTGCATTATCTATTCATCTGATTTCCACGGACAAAGGCTTATCTGGAACTGCTCACATGCTGTTTCTTGTTTAATTTCTACTTCCTCAAGATCCCAAACACAGACAGCAACAGGGAAACATCAGTTTAAGGCTGATATGACAAACACATTCACAAGTATTTTACAGCAAGGACTGGGTGTTTGTCTTTGAAGCAAAATAAAGGGCTCAAAACCAGCGCTAGAAATATTTTTTTTAAATAGCATTTAAAGAAATTATTGCTTCAGAGGTTTGTAGAAATTGGAAAGCTAATACCAAAAGCTGACTTTTATCTACCTAGTCAAAGAACAGTTAAATGGAGAAGTGACAGACAGGCTGTCTCTGGTCTGCCCTAAAAACACACCTCAGCCTTGAGCTGCTGGGAACACAAACCACCCAGCCTGTTCTTACCTCCCACCCACAACCAAAACACATTCAGCAGAATGGGAAAAGTCAGAATCACTTTGTATCCACACCGATTTTAGCTAACATTCCCCAGGACTCAGCAAAGCTGTTACTTTTGAATGACCCTTTTGTGCCTGCTGCACTCTGGTTAAACTCTGCAGCCCTTCCCACAGTGCTGCACACTGCCACAGCAGCACACGGCTCAGTGCACAAGCCACTGCTCTGAGCCTACCGCTGCCCTTTGGGGAAACTAATTAACATTATCCTTGTAAGAATTACTTTTGCAGTACCTGTTTAGCAGCTTTCTTTGCTTCATGTTTCCTCTGATTTTTGAGAGCTGTTTTGGACAGTGGTTTATCGCTGCCTCCCAGCTGGGGTTTCATGTTCTGGGGTGGCTCATCCTCATGCTGCAGGATATGCAAAATGGTAAAAACCCCATATTCCATATTGGCACAGAAACCCCAAAATCTACCTCAGACAACATCATATGGAAAAATGAACCAGAAAGAAAAAGAAAAAAGAAAGGAAGTAGGGGGAAAAGTATGCACTCCTTGAAACAGCCAAAGAAGGGTGAAAAGGGTTTCAAACTCATCCACTTGAGTTTGCATGGGAATGCTCTGTGTGCCCTAATGATTTTGTAGATTTCCCATAAAATAACAAAATCATTATGTTTTCTATCTCAGGAAGGAAATAAAATCCAAGAGGAATAATCTAGCACAAAATGACCGAGGCCTGGCACGTTGCTGTTGTAGACAGCTTTGTCACCCAAACTCCTGACGACCAACCAGAGCAGACAGCTGAGTGCCGGGAGGGGAGATGGCGGTTCCTGGGGGGCACTGGGGGCTGAGAGTGGGGGTTTTAAGGTGTTTTAAGGTAACTCTTGACTCTGGCACTGTATTGCTTTAATGCATGTGACAGGATAAGTAATGCCCATAGAAGTAAGCAGAATTATTTTACTATCTTCTCCCTACTCCCTCTGCTCATGGATGGTTTGTGAGAGCAGCCCTCAGCATGGCTGACAGACAGCTCACAGCCTGAGTCTCCTGCAAAAGCACCAGGCTCAAAATCAAAGCTCTCCGGGACTCAAACATTAGGGATACAGCTGCTGTTACATGGAATTAGTTGCTATTCAGCTTCCTTTGAAAACTTGTAGAAAGAAACTAATTATACAAGCAGGTCACTGTACTGAAATGTGTATAGGCTGCAGCTAACTTGCTAATGATCCAATACCTTCTTAGGAAGTACATTTAGCTTTAAAAAAAACCCCACAAAACAAAAAACCCAAACAAAACAAAAACCAAAAAAGCCGAACAAAACAAAAACAAAACAAACAAAAATTAACCAAAAAAAAGGCTTTTGGGAGGCCAGTCAAGCCCCAGACTGGCTGGGTTCAGAACTGGCAAGTCAAGTCACCCCGATCAGAGGCTAACCAGAGCACTCAATTTCACTACAAGCACAGCTGGAGTTCAGCATTCCAGTGTATGTTGCAGAGTACTACAGAAGTTTGCAAAGGCTTTGTGAAAGGACAGTATTTGGGCCAAAGCGATGAGTGCTTTCTATCATACATTCTTGCAAACTGTGAGCAAAATGCCAAAGGTCACCAAACCCCTCCAAACCCCCACAGTGCTGTCAACCTGGTTCCTCTTCTCACCTTCCTCCTCAAAAACACACAAGCACGTTAAGCTCCAAAGAGACATGAGACAACAGGCCAGCTCCACAGGACACTGCTACTCACAAGCTTGGAGCTGGTCACGGGTTTGTTCCTCAGGGCAGGAGGTCTGTACGCCTGCGCAGGCCTCGGCTCAGCGCTGGGCAGCTCGCTGGGAACTGGCTGGTACTTCACGGCTCTCTCCGGGAACACCCCGTCCAGGAAGGGCTGCCAGAACACCTGCCACATCTCCTCGTCGGACGGGACCTCGTAGGAGTGCAGCACGGAGCCCGTGTAGTGCCAGATCTTGTAGCCGTTGCCGACCCGCAGCCGGGGAGCACACGTGGCTGTCACGATGTGCTCCCCGTCGGGACACCAAGCGAAGTATGTGGAATCCGAGGCCACCGGCTTGGAAATGAGTTTGTAGTTTTTAACGTCCCACACCTCCATCTGTCCCCTGAGGTTTCCAAAGCCTGCCAGCACTAGGATGTGTCCGTGGGGGCTATAGTAGGCAGCATTGCGGGGCCCGGTGCCAAAATCAAACACAGGGTCACACTTCAGGTTAAAAACTGTGGCTTTGGCTGGCATGAAACCATACACAGCACAGAACTCGGCAGAATTGGGGCTCCAGGCAACATCGTAAATAGGACCATTTTTTGCTAAAGGAAAAGGAAAAACATACAGCTGTTGGGAGATTACTTTTTTTTTCCAGAGCAAACCAAAATAAAATCCATAGTGATTCTTTGTTCTCTGCTAAAATGCTGCGTCCTAATTACTGACAGTGAATTTAATTTTGCTAACAACAAGGGGGAAAAACAACCTTGTATCTTCTGATAACTTTAGTTACATTTTGCAACAATAACCAGTCACTCCAAATTACCTCTGTAGGATCAGCACCAACACTTTAACAGTAAGCATAGCTTGACATGTAAAAATAGTCCGTTTTATTTTTTCCTCAAGTATGACCTCAGGACCTTCTCAAATTGTCCCACTGGAAACCTGCGAAAACAGGAGTTTTATACCAGCTGGATAATAGCTTATCTTTTTTCAGTCTAAGAAATATCGTGTAGTTCAGCTTTGCAGAGGTAAGCAATAGTAACCTGAGTTATCTTCGGACCACGGCCATGCACAACATTTAATAAGTCAGATTTTAATGTGAGTGAGTACATAAAAATGGTTTTACACATAATGATCAAAACTTGGTAGTGTTAGAAGCTATTTTGGGAGTTGGAACATTACGAGATACTGAAGTGTGATGAATAGTGGTGAAAACTCAGGTAAAATATCCAGAGGTAAATACAAAACCACAGGCCATTATAACTTTTCATCATCCAGGTATATTTACCCATAGTTCAGATAAATGCCAAGTGCATTACTGAATTCTCAAATCCAGAGCTGACTCAAAATGTTCAAACTGAGTTAAATGGTTCATGCCTGTTGTGACTGAAGTCTCATTATCTTTAGAAACCAGGATGCATAATCACACTGTGTGTTCTCCTTCTGAACCTTTTCAGTGACACCCAATGTAACTCACATACAGAGGTGACAGAAAATGACATTTGGTGACAGCAGCAGCTGCAGAGGTGAGGGCAGCTCAATGCAGGCTTCAGAGCTCTGCCAGAGCGCGCAGCAGCGCCACATCTTAGTCAAAAATTAAAAGCTTTCTGCAAATGCCAGTGTGGAAAAAAGCTTCAAAACAGCACTTCAGAAAAGATCCAACTCCACAGGGAATGAGGCACCTCTCACTCCAAGTGCCCAGCACTTGCTTTTATCAGTTTGGGCTTTTCCTTGAAAAGGAACGGCTAAATTAAATTAAAAGTAATGATAAACTTCCTGTTAAATACAGATGCAGTATAAATAAAGAACGTTTTAGTAAGTATGTAGTTAAACAAGCAGTGTTCTCAAGCTGGGAAACTGCTCCAGAAGGGATTCTATGTACTGAGTCATAACTCCAATTCTTCTTCCCGAGTGGAGTTACCATCAAGGGGAAACGGGGCAGAGTACTTGTCCAAAAGTTTTGCAGTGGAAGGCAAACTGGAAATGTCTCCAGTCAGCACTGTTATGGAAATTATAGTCACAGTACCTCCAGCAAAGCTAGTCCACATCACCCCATCCCCAGTGCTCCCAAGCATTCCCAACAAACTGGCCTCTACAATCCCAAACAGGCCAGATGTTTGCATAATAACAAAAGCTTGAGAGAAGGAAACAAGATCCCCACAGGGGAGTTAAGACACCGACTTCCAGTTCAAGCTAGACGCTGGAATTAAGCACATTCATCTGCTGCTTTCTCCATACATCATTTTTATGTCTTAAAATTTTATGCCTTTTAACTTTGTAATACAAAATAAAGGACTTCTATTTTCCAACAGACTTTAAAAAATTGCTCTCACTGTGCCCCGGCTCATTGAATAACAGTATCTTGCATGTGTAAAAGTGCAGGTAGGATTATTCTGTTTGGTGACATATTCCTGCCTGTTATGGACTCTCAGGCATCAACCTGGCTCCAGGTGTTTCCTCAGCAAACCAGCACAGCTCCCTCCCTGTGCACTTGAAACCTTCCCAATCGAACTATCAGTAAGCATTAACTGGAAGCGTTTGTTCTCTGCCACTGACATTAAGATAATAATTCTATCAAAGGCAACAAAACTCAGCTACCGAAAAACCCCCCAAACCAACCCAGAAAAAAGGAACAACTTCCTGCAGAGGTAAAAACACCAAAAAAAGCCTGGGGGATTTTTTTGCTGGGAGGATTTTGTTTAAAGAAGAGCTCAGGACAGAGGAGGCCGCGAGGACGCTTCGGCAGCGCGGGCGGTACTCACGCAGCTGCACCACGGCGCTCTCCCCGCCGGCCGCCAGGTAGTGCAGGGTCTGCTCGCCGTAGTACGAGGCGCCGCTCTTGTCCACCTCGGTGCTGGCAACCACCAGCACTGCCGTGGCTGTGAACAGACAAGGGGAGTGCAGCACAGCCTCTGAGAACCACAGCAGCCACGGCACAGAACACAGAACACCAGCGGCAAAGCCCAGCCAGCTCTGCTAGGAGCTCCTACTCATTGCTCGTGTAATAGTGCCCGTATCATTCTCTTTCAAATTCTAAATGCTAACACAAAAGGACTGGATAGCTTCCTTTCTCAGATGGAAAATGTCAGCCCAGTCTATTCATTCACTGTTAGGTCACAAGCAAGTGAACATCCTTTGCAGCTATAAAACAAAGTTAAATTAAGGCAGAATCCAAACATCCTGACCACTCCTTAAATAAAACGTTTCCTCAACATCTTCTGTATGCACATCTGTTATCCAAAGCTGTGTCCCTCGGGGGGTGCAGAGCAGGGCATCGTCTCATCAGGACAAGGCCAAACCCGCCCCTTCCCCCAGACACATGCACTCCAAAATGCCTGGAGACATCAATCTTTCCCATCTCTCTCAGTTCCCAAGTGTGGTTTCTACAGGTGTGCAACACTTTCCTTGTATTCCAATCTATGTGGGTTGAAGTAAAATGATTTGTACAAAACCATTCTGAAACAGCTCATTGCTAACAAACAGGAAAGCCTGAGGCAGAGGCCTGTCAGCTCACCCCAGTTATGTTATGTATGCACACAAATAATTCTACAGATTAAGATTTCCTCACATGAGCTGTTCTTATGTTTACAATCCATTTATATTATTGACACAGAATGCAAAATTATATAGGAATTTGTTATTCAACTACAAAATTTACCAGCATGCATAGAATATTTTCAATTACAACATACAAAATGATGAAAGTCATAGGAAAGTGCTGAGCACTTCAGGGTGTGCAGAAATGCACCTCAGCAAGGCAGCTGATAATAATGGCAGCCCTCAGGATCTACCAGAACATGCAAATTAAACACAAACCCCACACAGGAAACAAAGTCAGTCAATCCCAAATGAGCACAGTGTAAGAGTTTCAGTACACAGCTGCCATACCTTTTTTGTTCCATAGCATTGTCACCTTGTCAGCTTTGAAGAAGCTTTTGTTGGCTAGTGCTGACTGCGGGCCCCCGAAGTTGGGGTACTGGTAGAGCCTGACAAAGGAGGGAGCACCTTTGCTGCCTGGGACATAAACAGCAACCTGAAACAGCCACGAGATTTCACTGCAGGTTAAAGTCTTGGCAGCACAGGGCGTAGGTACTACCAGCACATTGTACTAAAATCACAGTGGGATTTTTTAGGAAAACCAAGAAAAAAATTGGAAGCTGGACCAGAAGTACCTTGATTGGCTGTGCTCCTGGGGACAACACAAAATCACTGACCTTCTGCAAATGCAGCTTATTTGCAATGGTATCTGCCAAGAAAAAGACCACAGATGTGTGATGTTAATGACAAACCACGTTACCAGGATGTCCTAACCACACCTTTCTATGGGGCTGTATCCTGGATAACAGACCAGTAAAGACAACCACTAAGGAGCTTTTTTTCTAGGAAAACAACCATTATTCTCCTATTTCATCACATCACCTTACCTACAAAACCAACTTGAATCAAGCCTATGTCTGAAACCCAGTACTTGGTATTTGGAAGTTCAAGAAGCAAAGGAAGCCTCTGAACCCGAGGTGAACACAGCTTGTGTTTGAAGCAGATATCCTTCACCTTATCTGTGCTGGATTTGGTCACAGGCAGGTGCCATCACACAGAGGCAGGGGCTCTCCCCTCACACCTCCATGGGATAACTCTTCCCAAAAGGCCTGCTCTGGGCTCAACACTGCCCTTCCCACAAACAAGTGATGGGAACAGCTCCACTGCAGCCAGGAATGTGCACTGCCAGCAGACATCCTGCTGAGGATGACATTCCATGCTTCCCACAGCTTGATTAATACCAGCAGGGCTAATTCTCAGGAAACTGAATCTCTCGTAGCCCTAATTCTTGTATCAACTTTATATTTAAAGCAAAACAAGAATGAACACATAAAACTGCACACTGCTGTTCTCTCCTCAGTTTTCTTTAATTCCTTTACATTTTTGTTCTCATTAATGTTTATCTTTCTGCTTTTTTCTTCCCCTTTTCCCTTTTCAACATCTATTGACTCCAGATATTCTACCACCAATGGTTAATCTCCTTGGTGAAAATCTTCAGGCTTCACTATTTCGTTTTTGCCATCAATTTTTTAATGAGCCATTTTTAACAGTCTATTGACAGAATATGCACAACCCAAGGAAGCAATCACATATCAGGTTTTCTAATGAAAATTTCTTGGATCTCACTAAATGAGAAACAATATAGAATCAGTCCTCTTTAACTGAGAATCAGATCCATTTCATATCATGCNATCACATATCAGGTTTTCTAATGACAATTTCTTGGATCTCATTAAATGGGAAACAATATAGAATCAGTCCATTTCATACCATGTCAGTCAGTGAAAACACAAATAAGAAAGTTAAAACACACTTCATTAAAGCATAATAATTCTGGAATTCCAAACTGAAACAGAATGTAGGAAGTAAAGGAAAGGCAAGCAAAGGAAAAAGCAAAGAAAAACCTGAAAACAAAAGCCACCCCTCAAAACAAGCAGCATTTATAGAAGCAATGAAATGTAGAGAAATGGCATACTGAAATTGTTGTTTTCAAAGAAGTGCACTTCATTGTTCACATTCCTGGCGCAAATGCTTTCATCATCTGCCCAGCAAGGACACCTGCACATTAAGGGAAAAGTCAGAAACACAAAATTATGATCATCATTAGCACTCCAGGATTGCTTTTAACCTCTCTTGTGAGCCCAGTAAGTCCAAACATGATACATTTAATGTGGAAAAATTACATCTGCATAGCAAAGAATATACAAGTGGACTTGGTTATTGTCTGGCCAGCTTTCCTCTGTGTGAAAGGAGAGCGAATTTACAATGAGCTACACACAGACACTCACAAGCACAGACTCTGGCTTTCAGTTAGCAGCAGGCGCTGCTTTGAAAGCCAACAGCACACTAACAGCTCCATTTACTTGGATCAGATTTTGAAAACCACATTTCTTTGTAAACAATTAGCATCTGGAAGGCTTATTTACCAGTTCTGCATCTTTTTCTGTATAAAAGACTTTAAGCATTTTCCAGTTCTCAGATCATGGAGCTGCAGGTTGGGCACCCCTGCTGTGCCATCCTTAGCAGCTGCAAAAAAAAATAAAAATAAATGGTGTTTGAGGCTTAAATCTGCTTCACCCCAACACCCCACCTCATGGTTCTGCCAGTGCCCAAACATGCACCGACTTCTTGCAAGCGAGCAACTTCTGCCCCGAGGGACCAAACCCATGGACACTGACTGCTGTACCTCTTAACCACCTCACTCTGTCTGCAGGAAGAACTCACACTTGGAGGCGTAGGGTTTCTACGCCCCACTGCAAGGCTGCAACACCTGCACAGCTTTTTAATCCAAACCAAAAACCATCCTCACAGCAAACGATGGAGGCACGTTCTCCACTCCAGTGTTCTGCTCTCACAGCGAGGTGATTTTATCCATTCCACCGCAGTCACAGCTCTCTTTGCAAGCCATGCAAAATGATTCTGCTGCTTTTAAACTGTCTGTACTCTCCTCCTTACCTGGCATAGCACAGCCTGCCTGCCTGTCAGTGATTTACAGCAGACCCAGAACAGCTCACTAGTAGCCCACAGCTTGTGCTCCCTTCTCTCAGCCTGTTGTAGTTCCCAGTCTCCCCAGAGCCTGGCCAGCCCTTCCCTCCCAAGGCAGCATTCACACCATCTGTGGCTCAGGCAGGACTGCAGCCCTCAGAACCAAGAACTCAAACCCCCCAGGGAGGCAGAGGAGGGAATGGAGAACACCACGCCACGGCCCCAGGGCAGGACACAAGTATCCAGGACAGCGTCCCACCTCCCTCACCTACCCGAGAACACAAAGGGCCTGCACAGCACGGCCAGCGCTTCCCAGAGCTTAGGAAACACCTGATTAACTGACAGAGTAACTACAAGCACTGACAGAGCCTGGCTAAGGATGGCCATCACCAGCTGCTCTCAGACAATGGCACCCCTCCCTCGTGCACTGTGCTCCTGATTGCCCACTGCACCTCCTGCACCCTTTCTGTACTGCTCGTGTAGCAATAACTGCACTACAGAGGCAGCCAGGTACTAACCCAGGCACGGGCTCAGACATGCACAGACCCCGTGCTTCCCCAGCTGGTACCATACTCACTTGCATAGGCCTGCCACGTTGCCAGAACATTATTTTTTGGCGAGAATTCAAGGCAAACTGTCTTTGGGAGATCAAAGGAATGCAGTAACTCAGCTCTGATGACATTAACAACATTGACTCTGCAACCAAAAGATGTTATTTTATAAAACATGCTTACAATAGTTAATTAACAGCTGAGAGAATTGTTCAAGTATCTGACTCTCCTAGATCTGCCCCAATTTCAGCCAATGTTACAAAATTAGAAGAGCTTTTTTTCCCACTCTTGTTTCTACTAAATTTTTCCAAGAGCACATTTTAAAACCAGACACCCAAGCATGACAGAAACCAAGAAAAGTGACCAGTGGTCAACACATAACACATATTTTTGACTGGAACACATAAGCTCTAAACAGGCACGTGAACTCTATAATGCACCTGATCCATAAAATAGGAGCCTTGTAATGTTCACAAGGTGTACAGACACATCATTTTCTGTGGACTCTCTTAATAGATTAATCCCAGAGTCCAGATACTGAATAAAAAAACAACCAAACAAAGAAAGCATATCCAGACTGCATGGGAACGGGTGCATTATAAATAGAAGAGCAGCAAATATTTCATCTGATAGTCAAGAAACAAAGCTAATGCAACAATAAACTCAATTTAAAGTGTACATGCAAACACTTGATTAACAGCAATCACCTTTACAAAGACAAGAGTAAATGAGGCAAAACTGAATCAATTTTTTTCCATACAAGCTAAAAATTAAGATAATAAAATGCACCCACTTTTCTCCATTGCACCAGGCAAAGAGGGAGCCGTCCTTGCTAAAAGCAAGAGCTTTGCAATTTTTTCCAGAATCCCTAAAGGAATAAAAAACGCACATGAGTATCCAATAGTGCCACAGTTAAGGTTTTCTTAACAAAAACAAACACAGCAACTTTCCTGCTGTGCTCCTGAGGAGCCCCGTGTCACAGTGCAGTCCCTGCTACCCCTGTCCAGGGACTGTCACCTGGCAGTGAGAGCCCAGGTAAGTGCAAAGCCTTCCAAACCATCTGTTTTCTGAACTCATTTATATTCACAGTTGTCAATTCCAGAGTCTACCTTTGCTGTTCAGGAAACGGTTTCTTTTGTGGCAGTGACAGCAGTACCTTTGGAATGCCGTGCTCTCGGTGAAACTGGGGGGCCCGTTCACCATGTACAGCCCTTCCGACCCTCTCACTGCAAGGGGAAACAAACAACTCATTCCAAGAGCAGGAAATAGCGTCGGCAGTTCGTGAACCCCGAGACACGCACGCTCTTTCCCACCCTTGCTGCAAGGAAATCCCAGGGCACAACCGAGGCGCCCCGGAGCTCCCATCCCAGCCCCCTCCGCACGGCCCATGCCCACAACACAACAGTTTTTCTCACAGTTTTTCTCCCGCCTAATGCACTTTCCCAAGGTTGATGCACAGCACGGCCCCGAGAGCGCCTAAGGAACACCTGCAAAGTGACCCACGAGCTGCGCAGCCCTGCCTGGGACGCGTTCTCCAGCCCTTTGGCCACGCTCCCCGCTAAGCTCCAAATTTACAACCGACGATAGCGAGCAGCCCAAAACCTACCCCGGAGAGCTGCAGCCCCCACAGACCCGAGTGAGGCGAAACGGGCTGCTGCTTGAAGCTTACAAACACAGAGAAGGAAAAGACACGTCCCTGACGCTAAGGGCGCTTTGAGCGGCGAGATACGGAGAGGGAACAGAGCTTTTGAAAAG
>VWZN01020891.1:253775-284068 GCA_013396955.1 Regulus satrapa | reverse complement strand
CGTTCCGTGCCCGTCTCCCCGGCCCGCGGCAGGGCTCGGGGCCCCAGAGTTCGCTGCGGGCGCTGCCCAGCGAGCGCTCCCCTGTCCGCTCTCTTGCAGCCATCTTCCAGATCATCCAGAGCATCCGGATGGGCATGTGAGGGGCCGGTCCCGGGCCATGCCCGCCGGCCCCGGCCGCCGCGGCAGCTGCCCAGGAGCGGCGCGCGGCACCGGCCGTGTCGCATTCCAGGTCCCTTCACGAGTCATTCCGAGTTTTCTAGCCCGTGCCACAGTGCCTTGAACAGCACCACATGTATAAAGCAATAAAAGTCTGTTGTTGATCTACAATCGTGGACCTACTTATTCGCTGAAGATCCAGCCTGGTCTCTGTAATACGTGGAGCTATACGCGACGTAGGTCCGTAGGAACTGACATCTGTTGTAAGCGCCGGTCCCAGATCAGTGTCACCCTCGCTGTATAGCTGGAAATGGTTTATTTGACACTGGAAGCCAGGATTCCTGTGGAGGCTGGAGCCCGACTGTGCAGCATGTTCCCGAGGAGCCTTTCTGCTCCGCAGCCCTGCCGTGCATCCTCCGTGTGTGCGTAGGGTGGGCCCACTGCAGCATGTGGCAGTGCTCGCACTCGTCCTCACACCACGGCACCGCCTGTAGCTTTTTCCTAATCCACGCAAAATGCTTGTCTGTGTAGAGCTAGTGGGGTAGTGAGGAACTGGCACGGCCGGAGCAGCTGCTCCTGGCAGGACCCCGTGCTGGAGCTTCGTGGACTGCGGGAACATCGTGGCCAGACCTGCAGTTCCCCAAGCCTCTGCCGGCCGTGCCTGTGCTGTAAATACTTATTGGACAACTTTGAACAAGTGGTGATAGTTTAAAATTTGACAGTGTTGTGTGGGAATATTGGGTGTGGAGGGGGACACGCTTCCTCCCCGCCCAAAGTTCTGCTTCTGTATGTGCAGCCCCTGCAGAGTGTGGTGTGTCTTGCAATATATATTTAATCCTATTTAAGGTAAAACCTGCCTTCAACTCGATTTCTTTTAACAATGGATTCAGTACTTAACTGCTTCCCCACTGGTGATCACAGTTCTTTCTTCTGTAGACGACTGTAATTTGAGATCACATGGAAAATGCTGCTATTGATCATATTTCCCTGCTGATGGCCCTAACTCCTGCTGGCTCTTCTGTCTGCGTGGTGACAAAGGTGGTGGGAATTGCTCTGCTGGTGCACGCAGTTGCTAAAGGAAGATTTATTTTTTCCAGGTTTCTTAGTAGAAGACAAATTTTAAGTCTGGTTACACTAGAAATAATAGAAAACTAAATGGGTTGAGGTTAATGAAATGCGTGTTAGCCATGAAGGAGCAGATCTTTTGTACGCGTTGTATTTCCGTATGGAATCATTGGGACTGGAGTGAGCCAGCACAGCCCCGAGCGGGGCCACCAGGCACGGGACCTTGTGCTGGGACACTCATGTGCTGTGGTGGGGGAAGTCTGTATAATCGCTGATTTTAAATAAAGTTCTTCAAATGCAAGTTGTGTTCACTCTGACGTGGGCAAAGCAGGGCTCTGCTGGGTGTTGAAACTCAGCCATTCACACCAAGCACGGATTACTTGGCTTTTCCCTGAGAGGAGCCGCTGTGCCATGGAGCACCCCCATGCTCAGCTGTGTGGGTGCTGGGCTCTGGGGCCTGAGCTGGGGCTGCCAAGACTCTGGTTACACCCAGCTACTGCTCCCCTTACCTCTAGGGACCAGCCATCCCCCCACAGGGGTTCAGCAGGTGCCTTCTCACCTCCTGTCTCTCTGCCCCCGGGGAATGCCGGAGGCCCCAGGGGTCTGACCAGTTCCTGCTGCTGCTGTAGGAGTCATTGGCTGTGCCAGCACAGCAGCTGCTCGAGGGCTGTGGGAACGTTCAGGGTGGCTTGTACAAGTTGGTTCTTCAAAGTTCGATAAATTCTGGCTTTGGTGCGAGCTGGCCACAGAGATGTGTGCAGCGCTGTGCCCTGCAGTGGCATTTGTGTGAGGGCTCATGGGCAGCTGCAGTGCCAGAGCTGCGGCTGGGTGGGGATGTCTCTGGAGGGGCCTTCTGGCCCCAGCCGTGCTCTGTCTCCACACAATCAAGTACAGAAGCTGCAAAACACCACACTTGTTTCTCACTGAAACCGAACGGAGCAGTACCCAAGTTCACTTCCCTTGGTGAGATGCAGCTCCTCGTGTCCCGGCACCGACAGCTGGCACGTTCTGGGCGCTGGCTGTGCCCCCGTGCCGAATTGCGGACCGCCGGTTCTTCGGCGAGCTGAGCTTGCTCAGGTGACGTCAGTACCACCTCCAACACACTTGTATCTCGGGTTTCTTTCTTCTTTTCTCCTGTGAAGCCTTCTCAAGGCTGGCTGCAGGACTGCGCCTCACTAACGCATCAGCACGGGCGCACGGTTTGCTCCCCGTGGCGAGACGCCGCTGCCCTCCCGCCAGGCCCTTCACAGCTGCGGAACCGCACAAAGGGCTGTGGCCACGTCCCCGGCGCTGTCCGCGTCCCGCCCATCCGCGCACACGCAGCACGCGAGGGGACAGCGACAGGAGCCGCGCGTTCCGCAAGAGCAACCGCGTGGAGAGGGAACAATCCCTAAGCCGAGGCGGGAGGCCGGGACAGGTGGCGGCAGCGTCGCTGGCAGGGGGGCGGGAGGGCCCGAGCGACGGGGAATCTGTCCGAGGCAAGGGCGGCGNCTGGAGGAGGGGAAGGGTCAGTGCAGGATGAGGGGTCAGTGCAGCATGAGGGGAAGGGTCAGTGCTGGAGGAGGGGAAGGGTCAGTGCAGGATGAGGGGTCAGTGCAGCATGAGGGGAAGGGTCAGTGCTGCAGCCAGGGAAGGGTCTCTGATCCAGGCACAGCCCCACAGAGCCGGCTGCAGCCGGGTTAGGGCCACACCTGCTGCAGAGCCGCCTCACTCCTGTGCCAGCCTCCTGCACACGCTATCCCCTGAGCCAAGCCTGTGGCCTTAGATCTCTCCTCAGTAAGCATTTTCTCCACATGCTCCACTGTTTCTGTAGCTTTTCCCCACATCTTCTGTCACATCCTCTTTGTGACACCAGGCCTACACTCAGAGCCAGCCGTGCCCAGCTTCACTGCACTCAGACCATTCTGTGACACGACCGTGGCCCGCTCCAACCCGTGCTAAAGTATGCACTGCCTGAATGCAGCAGCAGAATCCTTTCTTTGAATACCAAAGCTATGGAATAACGTTGAAGACACGAGTTAGAGCAGCCAGCTCCCGCACCAGCCCCGCATGCCAAGTGGCAGCAGGAGCCCAGCAGCGCTGGGCTGGGCGGGCAGCAGCTGCTGTTTGCCACCGAAGCTCTCTGGCATCTGCAGTCACACATCTATTGCCACCACAGTGGGCTCACTTTGAGAACTGCTGCTCCTTTTTCTCAGGCTGCCTCTCGAGAAGAGCCTGCAGCATTCCCAGGCCCTTTCTGCCAGTTCACAGTGCTCTCACAAGCCGAGCTGCTGCCCAGAGCTGAATACAGCTTATCTCTATGAGAAAACTAAACACAAAATGCCAAAGCAAACCTGACAGGAGCAGAACAAAGCAAAGGCTTTCTAAAAGGATCAGTGCAATCTTTGTTTCATCCCTGCTTTTTCAGATTTACTAAATGATTTTTACTTAGGGAGAAAGTGCCTCTGCAGCACGCCGGCGTGAAGGATGTGCCTGTCACTCTGGCTCACCCCTCACACACAGGGGAACAGGCATTCCGAGGTGAGCAGAGCTACCTGGGACTGTCCTCATGCGCTCAGTGCCCCTCTGCTCCCAGCAGAAAAAAACTACCACCTTGAGTTGCGTGCAGATGCCCCTGTTCCATTTTACTCAAAAGTGAACTGACAGAGTATCCTCCATAGTTTTCATCAACGACTCACCTGAGGGACTCTTGTTCCCAGAAGTCCCAAATTTGTCCCCGTTTTCTTACTTTACCAGCATTGTCCTCACGGTACAGCTGCAACAAACCACTGACTGCACCGGAGAGGAAACACACACAGCTACTAGAATATTTTGCTTTCTAATCTGTGAGCACTAAGCACACTCAGCAGTGCTCAGAGCACGGGGGGGGCAGCAGGCAAGAAACAGCAATTCACATGTAATGGAAAGAGCATTTTGGGGTTACTTCAGTGAGAACTTTTTAATGAGCACACAACACACAGGTAGTTCAAACTGTGCTGAACTGATGCTTACCAGGAGGAGGAGATGCTTCTCAGTTTCTGGGACACGGACACTTCTTTGAGATGCGATGACACCAAAACTTGCAGTTTCTAAATGTTTCTTCTGCTTTACCTTAGAGATAAAGCTGAGCAGAGTTAGACCTGCTCAGGGCTCAGGTACTGAAGCAGGCATTCACAGTAGTGACTCAGCAGGCCCAGATGTTTATTCAGAGCTATCAGTGCAAACCCAAACCCCTAAGGCAGCCACTGACAGCATCAGAAGATGCTCCTCCTAGAAGAGGAGAAACCAGTCTGTTGCATGAGAAGCAGCAACGCTAGCATGGGTCTGTTACTGCCTCACTGACACTGCATTTCTCCATTTTGCTCAGAAAAGAACTACTGCATTTAGTTATACTGCAACAACATCTTCAGCCAAAAAATTCAACAAAACTGGTTTAATTTCAGAAAATGTGTTAAAATATATATATATTTGTACATCAATTTGACACACTGCATTAGTTTACACAAATGATGGTCTTTCTTGAAACTGTATTTATGAAATGTACATTTTTAATTTAAATACTCAGTGTACACTGCATTTAATCTGCATGTTGCATTTATTAAATACATTAAATCTGCAATGTAACAAAACGTTTTCTGCATACGAAATTCAAAACACCATTTTAAATGAACAAAAGATGGCTCACTTCATTTATTTGTTTTAACAACTAGTGCCTAGCACACTAGCTTAGCTCCACCAACACCAGCTGTTCTTTCTCTTTATTGACATTGTTCACAGACTAGTACATATTACACTAAGAGTGCTGGATAAAAACATGAGGTACGGAAGTGGTTCAAAGATTACAGGTCATGCAGATCATGCGAGACAGCAAAGAAAGTTGTGAATGAGAAAAACACTAAATAAAAAATACATAAAGAATGTGCATTATTTAAAAAAAAAAAAAAACAAAAACAAAAAACCAACAAAACGAAAGGAAAAAAACCAACAACCAACTCAATTATACAGCTTTGCTTCTTTGGTTACAAAGTAGGTTGAACAATTTCACAGCTTTTTATTCCCACCCAAAAAACCAAACCAAAAACGAAATGTCAAAAAGCAAGAGGAATCATGGCCCCTTTCTCTCTATTAGAAAGTAGAAACAGAAATGAGCAAAGTTTTCTTCATCAAAATAGCCCATCACTTATTTATTATATCACAAGGACTGGTGACTACCTGTACAGATGCACTATGGTCTTCATACTTACACTCTATACAAAATTTACATTCAAGCTGGATCTTTACTACCGTAAATAAATACCAAAGGTCAATTGCCATTAGTGTTAGAAATATGCCAGGATTCTTTGTTCAATTATTGCCTAGACATTGTATCTATTAACGCAATCCCATCTATCATTTTACCCATACAGACATTTATTAAAAAAAAAATTCAAAAGTTCTGTGACATTGTTCATGTACATTATGAAAATAGCAGCCCTGTAATAAATAAAACAAATAAATGAAACTAACATAGGCAAATGTTACTTATATGAAAAGAACAGTGGCTCTGAAGAGGAATTGTTGCTTCTTACCGGACAGCAAGGCTCAAAGCAACCCAGGAGCAATGGGAACCTCGGAGAGCCACCCAAGCTCTAACAGACCTCCCTCCCGAAGCGCGGGGAAAACCCCCCAGGCTCCAGGGACTCCTCTGCGACCTCCCGTGTGCAGCGAGGATGCGCGGACACCTCCCGCGCTGCGGCCACAGCGGCGGGGACAGCTCGGGGAGGATGATTGTCTAATACTGAAAAGGCCAAACACACAAGAGAAGCGCGGCTGCTCGCTGTGGGCGCCTGGGAGGCGGCGCCGGCCCGCGGGCGAGCCGGCTCACGCCGAGGAAACGTTGGGCTGCGGCGGCTGCGCCGGCTGCGCCTGCGAGGTGCTGCTGGGGGCGGCCTGCTGGCTCGACAGCTGGGACAACTGATCGTTGTTGGAAAGGGATTTTAACAGTGCATTTTCTCGTTCAAGTAAAGAGTTTCTTTCAACTAATTCTTTTATTTGTTCCTTCAGGACTTCCACTTCTTCTCTCACTGCATACATCAAATGGCTTTTCACTAGATCCTGCGAAGAACAAGCGGACCGTTACACCACGGGAAAGAACAGCGTCCCCCATCCCAGCCCCAGGACTTACTGCTTTCGCTGCAGTAAGCCTGGAAAAACAAAGCACTCTTCACCAAAAATTTATGAATTAACAACCCAGCCCCTTTGTGAAGTGGGCCTGATATCAAAAGCTTTGTCTCTAGCACTCCAGACACATGGAAGCCGAGGATGAGAATGACATCCCAGCTCCTCAGAAGGAAAGCACCAGCTCTGACGCTGTGACCTGGGGGTACGGGTCTGTGGTACACAGGCCCGGTTATTGAGGTGTGTGAGAATCAAATCAACAAGAAAGCTGTTACATAATCATTAACGAAAATCCAACAGCTCTAACTGAAGCTGAGCAGTGTGTTAAGGATGGCATACCTGACCTGCAGGAAAACTAGTTAGTTTTCCTGAAACATGCACATACTGAAACATTTTCAGCACTCCTTCAAGTTGAATCACCTTGTTCACAGCAATTTGTAAGAAAATCAACTGAAAAACATTTCAGGGCTGACATGTCAGGGTTGTTCATAGTTGATACACAAAATCTTTTTTTCAACCGATGTTCTTAGTCTGACCCATCTGGAAGATATCACAGCCTCACAGAAACACAATACAGAAGTAAACTTATGCTCAGTGATGAACCACATGAATCCTATTAGAAATAGCTTATATTTTACTTACCATTGCCTGTTCTATTTTGTTGTCAATGGCAACAACACTTGCACCAGACGCACTGTAAATACAATGAGAAAATTCCATGAGTGTTATTGTATCACTTGGGTAAAACTGTGCACCTGTAGGACTCCTGGACCATGCTGTTATGGAAGGCTGAAGCTTACAGTCAAGAATTCAGAATACATTCATGGGGGTGTCCTGTGTCCCTCCCACCCCTCACCCCACCCAGCTGCCCCGTACAGTTCTAACAAGAAACACTGCTCCTTCAGTTTATACCTCCTCATACTGGGCTTATGACACCCATAATCATAAAAATGCATCAGAATAAACTCTTAATCAACTGCTTTGATTCCTGGCCTCATTTTACAGCTTTCTTCAGTGAGGAAAACAAGAATTCATGGGATTCTTACCACTATAGTTATTTCTTCCAAACTATTTTTATAAAGCAATGAAAAGAAAACAAAAACTGTTATAGTACTTGTTTCCTGGATTCACTCGAGTCCACCTCCCAGGCACGGAGCTCCTGGCTCAGCACTGCCCCTGCAGCCTGTGGCAGCAACCAGCAGGAGGGCGAGACTCGAGTCCTGAGCCCTGTGGCCACTTCTGGCTCCCAGTGAATTCTGCCTGGCTCCTGTCTGACAGCTGACAAACACATGGCCGTGGGTCACAGCTAGGGCCAGGCTTGTTCCACGGACACGCTGGTGCAGAATGTCCAGCAGCACACCTCACTACACTGTGAGCACGTGGATTTACTGGGCCAACAAAATCATCCCAAACTGCATCTCGGAGCCCTGCATGACAGAAATCCAGCCCTTAACAGTTAGCTAGGCCCTGTTTCCAAGTCACAGGCACACAGGCCAGTCCCTCACAGCTCTGGAGCCAGGATTTCGGCAGGCTGGGGTGTGCTGCTCCTCCACAGCCTGGTTTCTCCGTTCAGAGAGGAGCTGCAGCTGTCCCCAGAGCATGCAGGGCTGCAGCCTGCAGCAGCTCCCCCAACATTAGCCTGCCAGCCTGCATCCCAGGGGTCCCATTTCCCACCCAACCCTGGTGTGACACAGACACAGCTCCTGGGCCGTGACAGCCCCAGCAGCGAGAGCTGCCGATAACACTCCCAGCCTTGGACGTACATTGCTATCAGCAGCGTGCAGCCACGTTTGGTAGAGTTAACGAGGGGAAAAGGCAAGGGCTGCAGTCATGCTGGAAAACTCACCTCTCCGGAACTCTGCAACCCATCAAAATCAAGTGTTAAGAAAAAAAAACAAAAAACACTCGAGGCTTTTTACAAAGAGTATGGCAATGTGCTCAGCTGTCCTAGTCACAGATGTGAAACACGGCTCAGCTCCTGAAGAGGCATACTGGTCAGAGAAGTTAATTTTAAGGGTCCCACAGAACCATCAGTACCAGCACTGGGCTTTTAGAAGCAGAGGGCATCAAGTTTGCAGACTGAGGGAGTAACAGCCTCTATTTCTACTGAACCGATCTCAAAAGCCAAACCAAAAGCACTGAACACCCATTTCAGAAGAAAACTGTTCCGGTCTCTTACTTTCTAAGCCCTATCTATGCCTCCTAAGCACTTTCAAACCCTATCTATGGTAAACCATCTCAAAATAAAAGCTATTTATAACTCATGCCAAGGGAAGTAGTCATTTCCATATTGAATTAACAAGCACCAGACTCATCTGGCACTGCCTATTTTGTGAACCACAAAATCCCTAAGACTCCATGTCCTCCTTCATGGACACCACTCTACAGGTCAGATGGGGCAGCTCTGAAGAGGTAAAAACAAGAGGACGCAATTACAACACCACACTTGGCAGTGGGATCTACTTCCCCGTCTTCACAGCACAATTGTACAACTTTGTCAATAGCCATCTAGTCAAACTTGAGATTGGAACTTAGTTATTCTATCCGTTTCAGCTATTTTGCAGTGATTATTTAAAAAATAAACCCCACTGCATCACTCCAAGTAAAGGCATTCAAGCAGCTCTACACGAACAACAGGCAGCCTTCCCTCAGCGCCCCAAAGAGCTGTCCTGTGTGGCACAGAACAGCAGCTGTACTGCAGAGACTCCTTTCCTGTGTGTACCTCGTGCTCTGAGCTCCCCCTGCCTGCTGGGTGGGTGTAGGAATTGTCTCTCCGTGCAGCGTGTCTGCCGTGAGCCAGGGAAACCACTGCTTTCCCACGGACACCCCCACCTGACACGACACCAGTGGTGCTGAAAGCTCTAAGTAGCTTTATACGCTCCTTTGCAATGTTCTCGCTGCCCTCATCCCCAGAGCAGCTGCGCTGAGTCTGAGAGGCTGAGTCTGAATTCCAGCCCAGCTCCCTGGACACAGCCTGGAACCCCTCTGCAGGCAGCGGCTGCCACAGACCCCACTCACCCACCCAGGAGAAGCTCCACACTGACAGAGGGTGCCCCAGTTCACTGTCAGGATAAAACCAGCTGACTGATTTCATGTCAATTTCTAAAAGCAGATGAGAATTAGATATTATTATAGCACAATTCCCACATGATTTTGTTCTTTATTAATCTGACAGTGCTCCCAACACCAAACAGCTCCTGTGGGACATCCATGAGCAGAGCTCTCCAGCTACTCTCATGGGAAACTCCAAATGTGCTGCCAAATCTTAAAATTTTGTACTTTTCTCAAATTCTGAACACTTGACATAAAACTCCAGTGTGCATAAAAATATTCTATCCTATGGCTGCAGAATGACATTTATAATTACAATCCAGTCCTTATGAAAAGGCCAGGAAGAAACCCAAGATATCTCTTAAATGTCTTTTTGGATGACTGAATGGAGAGGGAGTCTGACACATCCACTACAGAGCCAATGCCTCAACTTGCAAATCGTGGAGTTAGAAAACAAAAAGACACCATTTAGATCTTGTAAAAAAAAGACCAATTACTGATTGCTCCAGGAGCTACAGAAGTCTGACAATTATTGTCAAAACTGCAAAAAAATCCACATCAAGAACCACAGGGTAGATGAAGGGGTGGATTAGGCACGTAATACTGTTTTTAACAGCACAACCTCCACCCCACACTGGGCTTCTGCAGCCCATGAAGTATCAAACAGATACACTGAACAGGCCACGCTTCATTTTGACCTCCCAGTTAAGGTCATGTCAATAAAGGCTCTACCCAGAAAGCTTTTAGATTGGTACACCAAGTTCACACTGAAGCCCACAAGACACACCGCAGGACTTACAGTCAGCAAGAAGAGAGGCTCCCAAGCAGTTTGTCCTTCCCAGAGATGGACAGTAAACCCAGTATTTTCCTACCTTTAACACTAGGTAGCCAAAACCCCATTTTATCACAGAAATCTTCATTTTGATGCCTTAAAAAAAAAAATCTCAGTGGCTTTTGCTTTACCTATTGTCTATCTCAACTGACAAGTTCTCTCACTTTTCCTCTTCTGGGAGGAGGGGGAGCTGAGCGAGTAGCTGTACGGGACTTACTGCCAGCAGGATTAAATCAGGACAGCCCTTTTTGGCACCCAACATGGGGTTGGAAGGGTTTGAGGCAAGGACAGATTTGACTGGGATGTTCTAGATTGAATGGATAGCTGTTCCTTCTGTGCAGCTATTGCCTGGAAGCTCCTGTGCTTGTCATGGGCTTGCTTACCTGAGTCTGTTAAAGCCCATTGCTTGTTAGTAGCCACTTTTTGCTCTCACTGCTGTCACTGCTCTTATCACCTCACTGCCGTGCCTGGAGCACTGGATAACAGCCACTGCCATGTGCCTGGCCTGGCAGGTGCCCAGGAGAGCACTGCCACACCGGGCAGGCTGGAGCTCCAGCCAAAGGACTGTGACCTGTGGATGAGCTGAGGGGCAGCAGAGACCGAGCTGCAGCCCATGGAGAAGTCCAGCACCGGAGCAGGGAGTGCCCAAAGGAGCCACGATGTCCTGGGAAGGCTACACTGGAACAGGCTCCCAGCAGAACTTGTAAAGAAGAGTCCACATTGGAAGGATCTGAAGCAGCCTGTTCCTGAAGGACTGACCCTGTGGCAAGGACCCAGGGGCGCAGCAGTGGATGGAGAGCTGCAGCCCACGGGAAGGACTCCCACTGGAGAAGGTCAAGGAGGACTGTCTCCGTGGGTGCTATGCTAGAGCAGGGGACAACGTGGGACTGCCCTGCAGTGTGTGCTGAAGACCACAGCGAGGAAGGCTGCAGGACCCAACCTGATCCAGCTTCAGTGTCCAATAGCTCCACACACTACACATACCTGGCGTGTCCCGAGCGACCACCATGAGAGACGGAGCCCAAAATCACAGAGCGGACATCCGTGGACAATCTGCGGGCCGGGTGCACAGGAATGACACCTATGATGTACTAGAGCCAAGGATGGCAAGGGGGGCGGTGGCTGAGGAGGCTGTATTGGACAGGGTGCAGCCTGAGGGTGAGGTGACGGTATGGAATAAGGGGCAGACAATGTGCTGCTTTGGGCTGGGGTAGAGTTAATTTTCTCCACCGTAGGGGGAATGGGGCTGTGCTTTGGATTTGCGCTGAAAATGGTGTTTGTTATGGCTCAGAAGCACTTGCTTGAAAAACATACAAAAAAGGTTAATGTCTTAATGTTAAATTGGTAATGGCCACAGGAAAATTTAACTTTCAACATCACCTCATATTCATGGGCACCGAGATGCATTTCAATTATTAATCCAACAAGTGCTAATGCACTCAGTGTGGTGTTTTCACCATTAATATCATTAGATACAACTATTATCCTTCCAAGACACCCACTCTGAACTTAAAAATTCACCTCAAAATGTAGGTAAAAAAGGATAAGAATCAAACTTCAAAGGCACTTCATTCGGTATGCTTACAAAGAAGCACAGTGTTTCATTTTTAGATATTTCACAGACCTCAGTAATATGTGTATTTTATGCCAATGCTGGATACAGTAGGAATGAATTCTACAGCGCCTACTTTGGCAGCGTCAAGCACTAGACTAGGTAACAGTATTTCATATTGAAATGAGACCGAAATCCTGGTGACTGGATGATGTAAGCTAATTCTGAAGCTTTTCAGTCAGTAGCAAAAAACATTCTGTGTTCAGCTGCATTAATGATGATCTGTTTACTACTATCCTAAAGGAATTTATTGACACCAAGTTACTCCCCAAACACTCCCAGAATGCAGGAGTCTTCTTGCTTTTTAGATACATAAAATGTATCACATCTCATAGCTGATCCTGCAGGGCAGAGCACACAGGACACCAATGCTCTGTCCCACAGCCTCCACAGGACAAATCCTCCTGGAAAGCACCACTTTAAGTGGGAACGGCGTCACCAAGGGTGTGACAGACATCCCCAAGCCAAGTGACTGCCTCCAGCTCTTCTCTCCCTTTTACTGTTACTGCTTTGATCCAATGATCAAACAACCTTTCCCTAAACAGCAGTGAGGTACACTGGAGTGTTGCCACTTGTTTTGCTTACAAGTGAACTAAAAGCCCTCTGGCCATTTATTCCTTCCCCTCATTGCATACTCATTTATGAGCTGCTGTCTTACCACTGGCTGAGCTATTCAGTCTATCCAGAAAAATCTCTTCTACTCTTGGAAGAGTTAAGGCCTATTTAATTGGCCTCCATCCCATAAAGAGATTTCATAATGATAGCATCCCAAGGCAATCCAACCACCTATCCAGCCTGGAAAAAGGATCTATGTGAGTATTGCAGACTTCTATTAATTTTTTTTTTTGTCAAAGCTGTGTGAGAATGTGTGACAACCTGAGGCAGTGAATTCACCTCCTCAGCAGTTCCCACACACATTTTATGAGACAATTTATACTGTGATGATTTAATGCTTCATACATAAACTACATGAAAACATAAATCCTACTACTTTAAATTCAAGTTTACCAATAACATCTGTGCTTTAGGCAGACCCACCTAAAGCTGGTACAGCACCTTTACTGTGCAAAGACAACCCAGGCGCAGAGGAGCAATCAGCCAGACTCACATGAAAATGCCAAGAAGCCACTATTCCCCTTCTCAAACCACATCAGTTGAAAAGACCAACACAAGAGACTTGTGCCTCCAGCAACACCTATGCGAGCAGTGTGCAAGAAAACATCCTGATGTGTCAGTAACAACCAGTGTCTCCCTAACACTTACTGGTTTGAGTGTCCCCAGCACTCTACCTGCCACAGCACATTGGTGAAAAATAAAATAGTTTCTATTCACTGGAGCAATTCAGCAATCTCTTGTTCTCCACTGCAGTATCATATGGCTAGCTCTGCTGACTTCAGCAGATCCCCAGAGACAGCTACTCATAGGGGAATAATCCGTATTTGTTAGAAAAAAATACTAGAATTACACAGAAAGATTTTCTGTTTACACCAAAGTCTCCTAAGCCAAGCTCCTCAGGTTCACAAAGCACTTCTGAAAGAGCTGCAAAATGTAATTAAGAGTTTGCTGCCAGTAGACTCACTGTCCTGGTGCTCTGCAGTGTGTCAACCCCCACACTATGTGATGGGCAAACAAAGGGATTCTGAGGAAGTCACACGAGCTTATTGTTTTCACAGCAGTGATTTTTCTTTCTCTAAGCAGAGATGACAAAAAAGAAGGCCCACACCAAGTTCTTGTTACAGCCCCTGCTGTGTCCTGCCCAGCTCCACCCTTGCAGGGCTCCCATAACCCCACTGCTCATTGATGCCCCGGGCATTCCCTCCACTGGAAGTTCATAGCTGAAAGCTTCTCCGTTTCAGTCATCCAGTGAAGGAAAGATACCTAATCTGACCTTAAAATACAATAACTGGCATATAAATGAAAACGCCATGCAAAATCCTGTCAAAGACTTAGGAATTTGAACGGATTATAAGTTTAAAATATGCATCCATCGTGATGAATCTCATTCTGTGTTCTCAAAAATGCTTGTTTTTACCACAAAAAGTTCACTGGCAAAGATGCAAGATTTTTTTTTTTTTTTTTTAAGGACAGCCATTTACATTATTCTATCTGAATTTAACGTTCTATATCCCACATTTCCAGCATTTGCTTCAAGCATCGTACATAAACCTCAGATTTGTGAAACCTCCATCTTAATAATGCATTACTTGAGTTTAGGGTTTTTTGAACTAGCTTCCTCATCTTAAGACTTATTTTGAGGCATGAAAACAGAGAAACAGCTAAAGGCTAGATCCCAAAGTGACCTTTTGGTCTACAAACCAAATGCGTATTCTAAGCTCCGGAGTTTGTTCCAATGAAATAATAAAGTCCTTGAAACCCAAATACCAACTCTGTTCCATAAATACAGGGAAGTATCATCCAGACACTTATCATCCAAGCATCATCCAGAGCTTTAAGCGAAAACATAAATTTGTCCAACTTTCTGCTGAAAAAGGAAGATGTGCTTTGAAACTGAGCTCAATGCCATCACCCCAGCAATACAAAATAATTAAAATAAAAAAAAAAGAGCAGGACACTTAGCATTACTTACAACCTTCATCATTGTGCAGTATACAAACTCTTGCCAAGCAAACTTTAAAGGATTCAGTTGAGCTGTGCAAGTTGAGAAGCCTTTCAAGTCAAACACAGCCAGGACAGTGATGAAATGGTTATCAATACTTCAACAGCCAAACAAAATTTACACTCTACACAGCTTGTTAAGCAGAAGTTTTGACAAGCCAGAGCAGCACAAGGCATTAAATCACATCATCACTAGGACTTCAAATTAATGCTGACAAAAAAAAAAAATCCCTCAAAATCATTAAAGCACAGGAAAAAAAAACAGTTTGCAGCTACTGATGAATTAGTAATGCAACTCTCTCAAGTCCTATCCATGCCAGATAAAACTCTGTTGCACTTCACTGCAGTTTCTCACCATGAGTTCAATGCTTACTTTGGAAATTGACTTTGTCCTTGTCACAGTTCACCTATGTTCCCCATCCAGCTTTACTTGAGCAGAATGAAAGTAAGCCAGAAAGCTTCTTTTCTTGGTTTGAAGATAGAAATATCTTGATTTCGCCAAAATTGTGGTTAACATAATATTTCTGATACAGGACTCAATGCCAGAAAGTTTCCTCTTTCGGAAAAGGAAACTGAAAATATTTTGGTGAAAGTCAGCTAGGAGCTGACTAGCATTAAACTCTGAGCTTACACATCACGTATGACACATGCATAATGGAAGAAGGAAGAAAAAAAGTCACGTCATGTTTTAGAGTTTAGTGCCATGTTTCAGAACAAATACTTCACTTCCATGACTGCTTTCACCTCTTCAAACTGCAGAAGCCCAATATGGAGTTCTGAACACAGGCAGCAGTTCTGTGCAAACAAAAACAATGAGAAACTTGCATAGAGCAAAGCAGTTCATGCATACTCAGCACGTATGCATTCCATACTCAAGCATCCATACCTATCCCAGGTGGTCTTTGACTCGTGTAACTTGTTGAAATGAAACGCTTGGTAGAATGCAGTTGACGGATTCCTATGAGATCCAAGAATCAGACAGACATATTGAAAATGGGTACGTAATAAAAATACCAACTCTCTTAATTTAACCTGCATTACAAAGTGAATTAGCAGTCCAGACAGGTTAAACTAACGTCTGAAAGGCCCTACTGTTTCTATACGCTTGCATTAAGGACACAAGGATCCAAAACAAAATAGTAATTCCGCATCCCTACGGATTTTCAGGCTATATCAAGCTGCTTCTGTACAAAGATGAGACTGTAAACCAACGAGACAGCTCTCATCCTGCTGGAAATGCTGTACAGCTTAGCTGACCACCACCCTAATGCCAAACATACCTCAACCCAAGAGACACCTTTCCCGTTTCTGGTATGTCCCAAACCACCTCCGCACACAGTACCTAGTGTTTCCATCCTACTTAACCCCCTGCTTTATACTCAAGGCAGGTGATTCCTCCGAGGGGACCTGGAAGTCAGAGCTCAGTATGCCACATTCAAACTAGGACAGATCAAGTTACAACTGAAAAACAGACCCAGCTAGAAATGACAAAGGAATGCCAACTACCTTTGGAAGCACAGTCCCGGCCCCACTTCCCCGGGCTGAGGTGCGACAGGGCAAGGGCTGGCGGAGGCCCGCGGCCACGCACTCATCAGAGCGCTCTCCCAGCCCAGAGCACAGGAACCCGGCTGAAAACCCAGCACTGCGGCCGCACTGCAACACCAGCGCCAAAGCCCTGAGGCAGCCTGAGCCCCCAGACTCAGCCCCACCAGGGCAACACGCTGACAGCGCCATCAGAAAATCCTCCTGCCCCGAAGCCTCACGGGAGCGCTCACTGTAAGCGAGTGCCTGGATGAGGCACGCTGCTCCCCGCTGCCTGCGCCGATCCTTACCAGCGCCCTTCCTCACACTGCCCATCCTTACGCGGGCACAGCTACGCCAGCCCTCGAGACAAAGGAACAACCTTACTGAAAAATCTTCAGAAACACAAGCATGAGCTCAAACTCCTTTCAGAACCAGTTTGAAAATAAGTTTGTATCAAAATGGGAGGAACAGGTATCAACCCCTTTTCTAAGTTTATGGCAAGAATATTTCTAAAAGCAACTGTCTTCAAGTTACTTAATTATTTCAACTGAAGGACAATTATGGCACAGTAAAAATCACATAAAACAAAAATATCACAGAATCAGAAGTCATTTGATTCCCGTGGCAGGTGTATACCAAAAATCTTGCAAACACAGAGGTATTTGTGTATCAGCAATGATTAGGAAATGTCTGAGTTTAAAGTGTCTGTCACTCCTTTTCCCATCTTCAGCACTGAACCCTTCCAAAAAAAAAAAATTTAAAAATTCATGTGACTCTGGAATTTAGCTTAAAACCTGTTACAGAAGTTGCTTGATAGAACTGATAAACATCATCCTCCTATGTTGGTAACATCCACGTTTTCCTAAGAAGCAGTGCACACAACTCAACACGTAATTACAGGAAGAGCAACACAATAGCTAAAGGACATTTGCGTAATAGGACTTCACATGTGGAAAACAACTGGCATGTGCAGATCAAGAGAGCACTCCTTTGCTGAAAGGAAGGCCCAGGCCAGACTCTTCTTTCTAATGCAGCTGAAGTCAGGATATGTACAGTCCCTTCCTCAGAATGAGGCTGTATACTGAGTCATTTAAGTTCCAAGACAAATTTATTTGTAGCATATAAAGCTGTGTTGCTAGTGTTAGGTATAAAAAGTGGTTTATAACCACACAGCATGTATTCCATATATTATATTTTTATACTGATACCTTCTATGTTCTGTATTTTTGTACTATTCTTAAGGAAGCATCTCAAAAGATATGGAAAAGTTTTCCTTATTAGATTCTCATTTGTAACCCCTACCATTGAAATTGCTTTTGCATTACTACAGACAAGTAAGAGAACCTTTTCTACTTCAGCTACATATTATATATATATATATATATATATATATTTTCTTTTTTTTTTCTTAATATGGGGGTGTGTGTATCTAAACAGGAAGGGCAAATCCACAGAGGCAGCATGAATAATGCCTCACATGCAGATCTGGACTAATATGACTGAGTTCCAGACTGCTGAGGCATCTAGTTTAACCATATGAAACAGGGAAAGGTTAGAGAATGCCTAAAAATGCCTTTCTGTTAGCAGAAACAACTGTGAAAACAGCTTACAGGAGCAGTAAAACATAGCCTGCTGCTGCTGCTGTGCCACAGCTGGAGCCCTGCAAGTCCTTCTGACACTGCCCTAAGTGAAGGCAGGGACCAGAAAAGCAGATTGCCTCCCTGGCAGACTGCCAGGGCTGAGGTCAAGACCCAGGGCCAGTCCTTGGCAGATTGACACAGTGGATCCAGGACACAGACAGGACAGCAATGTCCCAGATGCTGACCCAGAGAAAAAGCAGCCACCTTTTATATATTCAATATAAATTCAATTAAACATGTTCAAACTACTGACCAACCTCAGCAATTGAGGGGAACAGCAAGAGGAGCACATGAAAAATAGCACTTTTTTCCCCAAACCACCTCAAACAGTTTTCTCTCAACTTCACTATTTTGTTCAGGTTTGAGAGCGGGAATGATGGAAAACAACAGGTCAGACAATCCATGCTCAGTACCTCTAAGGCAAACCAAAGAAGAACAGAAGCACATATTTATTAATACCTAGACAGCAGCCAGCACACATGGGTGACCTTTACAGAAGCTCACTTCAGCCAAAATTCCTTCTGAGAACAATGAACAGGTCTCATACAGAAAGCCACAGGAGATGTGACTGTGTCATAAAATGAGCTGAGTTTTTAATGCCACCTTGCATGACATTTTTGTTGGTAGGAGCTCGGCTCTGCAAGGGCTCAGGGCAAGGACCACTCACCAGTGCCCTCCCCGGCTCTCCTCCAAGTGTGCTAGAGGATACTTTAATCCATTACTTGGGCAGTGCAGTACAGACTATCTCTATACCTGCAGATGATCTGCAAGCACTCTGGACAGCAGGAATAGAAATCAGGAAGATCTTGCCCAATTGGAGCAATGGTCTGAAATAAAAAGGGTGCAATTCAATAAAGGTCAGGGGGAAGAAGTAAGCTCTGGTAGCAATAATCGGCTGCACAAGTACAAAACCTGAGTAGCTGACTGCAATTCCACAGAAAAGATTCTAAACAGAATTTTAAAAATAAGAGCTTTGCAAAGGTATCAAACCTCTACACAGGATGAACAGAGAGTAACAGAAATCTCACTTTATTCACCCTGAGCCCTTAGCTTCAATTTCATGGCCAGCTTTGGATACCAGATCTGCAGAAGGACATATGCCTACCTGTTCTCCTAACCCTGATCCTAGAAGGTCATTAATCATGCAGTAGTGCATCAGTAGGATGGGGAAGTCAACAGCTATCTTCCAGTTCCCATCCTGTGCACAGAGATATAGGAGCTGGGCATTTTGCCCAAAACAAGTGTTCTTCGGTCACACTGATCAAAGGAAGCACACCAGTGGGACTTTGTGCACCTGTGTTACTGCCTGGAGAGTAGAATTCATAGAGACAGAACCAAATCGAGCACTTGGAGAGAAAAGTGATTCAAAGATACCTTGAAGAGGGAATCAGCAAACAAAGATATTCGGTCCTTTTTAGCATTAGAATTACCACTGAACAGGTAAGAGACCCAGGAGTAAGGTAAGCATGCAATCTGAGCTCAAGAGAACTGCCACCATACACAGATGTATTTGTGCATGAAAGGACAGCAAATGAATCACTCCTAGTGTCTGAAGTTTATAAAACACAAGATGTACTTTTAGCAAGGAGTATTTCAAATCCAAGGTAATTTTCAGTTCTGTGTCACAGTGCTCCCACAAAAAAGGCTTTTTACTGGGGTACTACTATGACCTGCAATGGGGACTTATTACAGCTGGTCCTAAAATTTCAGTACTTGGCAGGGTTAAGCCAGGATCTGGATGAGGGATTTGATGATCACTTAATCACAGTTTATCAGGGAACTCACAGCAGTTTAGGGCATTTTGAGATGACGTTTACACTAGTAACAGAATTCTTTCTCCCTCCTTCTCCTTTTAAAAGATGTTTCACTTTATTTTTAGCAGCTTCTATTTAAAGCAGCTTCAACTTCAAATAAGCTTTCTTTCATAAGATTCAATCTACAGAACAGTAACTGGAGCACAAAGCTCTGCAGAAGAAAACTGACAGGGACTGAATGTGGGGCAGTCAATACAAAATTAAGGAAAATAATATCTCCAGCTCTGAAGTGATGTGTTTAATTGCATATCCTATTCACACAGCTCCTTAAAGCCATTATACTTACTCTACATACCCTAAAGACCAGCAAGAATTCAAAGCTTTAACACTCAGTTTTAGGTGCATTCTAGCTACAGATAAGAGTAAAGGCTGACTCAATGACCAACCCACAAGACAGTTTTTGGGACAGTGGCTCTCAAGCACCACAATGGATTTAAAGGGATTTCACAGGCCACTACAAAATAAGTATGTTGTAACAGCATAGAGAAAGCACACTGCAGGGAATTTATCTTCACTGGAAAAACCAAAAGCAGTCACCCAAACTTCTTCACCTTGCTCTCAAAAGAAGATTTTGGCAAACAATTTCCTGCAGTGACTAGAAGTCTCTAAGGAGAACAAAATGCAGGCAACTGTCTCAAATACACAGTATGAAATCTGGCAGAGGCATTTCACTGATCACTTGCCTGCTCTGTTGAAACACTGGCATCAACCTTGCCCTGCTCTGGGTGGGCTTGGGTATTTAAAAATAACACCAGGAATATTTTTCAACCCCTATTGATGCTATTAGTTGTTTAATATAATTATGTGACTTTAATAAATAATACAAGTATAGTAAAAATGTTTCATTACTACCTGCGCTGGGTAATAACCATACACTATTTCTGAAGAAGATTTGCTGAAGAGTTCAAATAGTGAATTCCAGTACAACTATATAATACTAATCATACAGAGAATACAACAATCTTCTAAATATCTTCTCATTCCTGATTTCAACAGCTGCAGCTTGAAACTCTGGAGTCCAGTTCTCTTGGGTCCCAGAGATTGGTCCCCAAGCCTCAGGAGTGCTGCACACAACTGTAACTGCAGCAGCCTCATGGTTTCCGGGATGCAGTGGGGACTCTTTCCATCCTCAACACGCTGTCCTCCCAAAGCCAGCTGGGTGCACTCCTGTCCCAGCCAGGTACCAACGCTCTCATGCTCCTCCTGTCCCAGACAGCATGGCCACAGACACGTTAATTAACACACCACCTGCTAATGAAGCACGGCTACTCTGTGAAGGCTGTCAGGGCTGTCAGTCAGGCTGAACTTTAATTACACCATCTTGCAAACTGTGTGAGGGCTAATCTGAGAGCTTCTGTTCTTAAACCAAAACATGTAACACGTGTGTTTCTTGTACGAATGATTTGTCTTCACACTGGATAGAGGCAACCTTCAGTTCTTGGAGGGAAGATACAGGACAAAGTAGTTCACATGATGCACAGCTTAGCTTCCAGGCAAAAAAATCTACAGCAGATCACATTTTCAGAGAGAAATTCATAGATTACAAGCTGATAACAATGTAGATAGTCTGCCTGATTCAGTCAGGGATTCTTGCCTCTATCAAGTAGCTTTCAAGAAAATCTCACCAATATTATCTATATTTGAATGAACTGAGTCAAGTTTAAATAAAAACAAACCCAAAAGCAAACAAAGTTTTATTGAAAACAATGCCCATGGTCTCAACAAACACCTTGAACTCCACTTCACATGGGATGGAGCCTTCAGCATCTACTGAAACCTGCCAAAGAATATCCCTATGCCATGATATTCTCCTGCAAACAATCCCATTCGAGAGAGCAAGCTCTGAGTGCTCCTACCCAGCAGACCCTGATATGCTGGTATAAAAGAGGGGGCAAAATAATAAATCCAGCATTTCTGAAATAAAAACATGCACATTTGCTAGTATTGCATTATAGATCCAAAAATCTGTGAAACCCTTCAAAAATATTGATTTTTATACAACATGGCTGGTAAAGGCAAGGCATGTACTTGTATGTATAAACATATTACTGAAGATGAGCAGGCTCCTGCTGCCTGTGATGCCCACAAACCCCACTTTTTCAGACACAGAGATGAAGGGAAAGCTGCCTGTGATTTCTGGTGAAAGCAGCCCTGCATAGTGCAACAGGGATAGAAGACTCATCCTCAAATAAACCACACTAAAATGAGATTTTTTTTTTTTCCCCTCCCACTATGTTACAGTGACAACACTTTCAGCTATTTCAGTCATCTTTAAATACAAATTGCTCTGTTTTTTCTACAACAAAATATTCCAGTATCTGTGTGTGTGGTGGGGAAGGATAACCCAGCTTCGAACAGACTTGGATAAATCCCACCTGTCCTACTCATGTGATAATGGTCAGGAACGCATCTGTGAGCAAGCGTTTCAAATTACACACTTAGCTTTAAAAAAAGATATTTGATCCTAGGCCATGTACGGCATGGTTATTTACACAGTATATTATAAATCTCTCTGCCTTCCCACACCATTTACAGAGTCTCTACCACTCAAGTTTCAGGCCAGCCTGTGCCGTCAGTGAGCGCTCACCACCACTTGGTTTACAGAAAAAGTATTTTTAAAAATGCATTTGTAGGGTTGGTCAAGGTATTTACAGGCCACGCACCCACCAAAGAGTGTTCGACATAGGAGACATTCCCAGGAGTTCTCACCTACACCCCTACAAAAATAGCCAAAGCAACCTGATGGAGAAGCAGGGCTTTTTAACCCTCATTTCTGACCACCCCATCCTCTACTGGATATTAAATCTGCTTGAGATGGATGCAAAAGCTTCAGACACTTCACTGAAAGCAGTCTCTCATCTCCCCTGCACACTCACACATGTGCCACTCTGGCCCCCTCGCAGAGGAAGGGCTCGGGACTCTGCCCTCCCTGCACAGGGGCGAATGGCGTCCTGGGCTGCACAAGGCAAAGTCCAGCAGGTGGAGGGAGAGGATCCCTCCCCTCCCCAACGCTGAGGCCACACCTGCAGGGCTGTGCCCAGATCCCCAGTGCAGTTTGTAACCTTTAGAGTGTCCCAGACAAACCCGCCAGCTGCCAGGGTGACAGACAGCTGACAGCTCTCCAGGGCACTAATTAATATTTCCACCTTCTCTCTGCACTGACAAAAGCACTCAAGCAAGCTGTCACAATCCAAATGCATCCTTCATAGCTTCAAAGGGAGAACAGATACACATATTCTTGGACTAATTTTGTTTTGCTTGACAAAGAAAACTAAGACAAGCATCCAGCTGTCCTTCATGTGGCCAAGTAATTCACCTGTCCAGCCTGAATAAAAATAGATTATCCCATAAGGCAAAGATTTCCTGACACTTAATACGCATTTATATTTATGAAGTGTGAAGTTTAAAGATAGAATAATTTTCAGGAGGAATGGAAGTACAATCTTACTCTGCACTTCAAGTGACCTCGTACATCTGAGAATCTTCTCAGAAGACAGTGGCTTTAGCAGTTACTATAAATACTTCTCTTTATGCTTTGTCAAATATAGGAATAAAAGCAGACACCTGTGCCTGACAATCCAGACTTAGTGAACAGAATCACCCAGATGTACTTTAGCAGGAAGTTTCTAGGAATTTCTTAAGGAACCATTGCTGACACATAAAGCACAAATAAGTTTACACTTCTCCTGAGCAACAGAATGTACAGCCAACACAGAACAGGCTGATAACTCAAATATCCAGTACAGTAACAGGGAGCAGCTCCTCTTTACTACAGTGTCACCTGAAGTCATAAAAATTATCAGCACCTCCTGTAAAAGTGCAGCCACGGAGAATTTCAGCCCTTCTGGAGTCTCAGAAGAGTGTGGTAGTCCTGCCTTCTCAAAACATCCAAATGCTTCAATATTCAGCTTTCAGCAAGAAGTTCAAAACAGCTTACATAAAACATATGCCATTATTTCTGCCATACAGACAGCATTCAGAAATCAGCTATGGAACATTTACACTCTTCTATAGGAGATGAGGAAAACACTAACCCCCAGCAGCTGAGCAGAACACTGGGAAGCCTGAGGTACAGGGAACCCCTCCTGTCAGGGGTGGTAACTCAGTCTTTAAAACAAACTGAACAGTATCACGGTGAATTTCTTTCAGCTACTGTCCCCATTTCCTCCTTTTATTAACTCTCTCATCTGAAACACTTGCAACCTCATTAATTTTAAGAACATAATGACTCCTCCTTAACAAAGGCATTTGGATGTTTAAACCAGGAAACAGCACTGTCAATCAAGTAACCACAGCTTGTTTAGCTATCTTCCACCACTCCAAAACCGATTGTACAGCACAATAGGCTTTCTACCACCTAGAAATTCATGGAGTGCTGCAGTTACCTTGGGTAATTTTTGTTATAAAAGGCACAGCAAACTGGAGTTTCTTTACATTAACCACCGTTTGCTGCCACGAGCTGCAGAGATCACCCCATAAGTCCCAGCTCAGTTTTGAAGTGTCCATCAAACCGAAGGCTCTCCAGGCTCTGGAGCGTGTCTGTCCAGTTTCCATTCCCACCTGCCTCCACACACGGGCACAAACACAGGCCTTCAAGAGGAGAGCTCAAACCTCTACAAAGTTTATGAGCAAGGTGAAGGAAGGGGTAACATCGAGAATGAATACAATTCAAGTATCAGTATTGGTATGTATTTGCAGAAAACTCACTTTTTTCTTCAGAAGCACAATAAAATATGCATCTAGGACAATACTCGAGTGATCCCATACCCAGTTTTGTCCTTCTATGATGAAGATGGTCTCAAGAGCGCAGCTCTCCCAGCAGCTAGCGCTCCATACAAATACGTGATTTAGCTCAGCTCAGAGACATGCTGCGGAGAGCCCTGCACAATCGGGTTCTCAAAAGCTCAGCTGCCATAGCTGACAGTTCACAATTGCAGCCATTCATTAGTGTTCCTGGAATACAGCCGGAACAGTTCAAGCCGGTCAGTTATCTCTGGAAAATGATCTATACTCTGCTCCTTTTCCAACAGCCCTAGTAATATTTTGCCCTAAAAGTCTGCCAAACGTGTAGGAGGTTTGAACAAGCTTTCTCAGTAACATTCTTTTAACAGAAGCAACATATTTTTTTTTCCCCCCAAGAGCCAAAATAAAGTTATTAAACCAGATGAAATATTCTGCTTGTCAATTACAAATCTGTGTATAATGGGCATAAGGGTAAGCAGAGAACCTGACACACACTGATACCAAAATCCCCTCAGGTGCTGTAACAATCCTCCCTCCAAAATAATTAGTACTAGTGCTGAAGTTCAACAAAAGAAGAGTCAGAGCACTTTTGAGATCTAACAGTTTTGAGTTTTTATACAATTTGTATTTTTCAGGCTCCCTGTTTGAGGCAGCAATACCCATATCTACCTCAGTACCAGTACCAGTTCCTCCATCCTTTAATACTGCTGCAGTTTATTTTATTTGTAGCCACATTTAAAGAGGAAAAGAAAATAATACTGTGTTATGCTGTAAATATGTCCTAACTTTCACACAACAATTTTTCCTTTTTAAGAGCTTAGCAATCTGGAAACATCAACTGAAATACTGGTTTTGCTTTTCAAGGAAGGTGTGACACACCAAAGACTTTTTCCTTTTTCATTCTTTTGGAACACCTATCCATCCTTTCTACCCCCCCAGACAAGATTTTCCAATTAATTGATTCTTCACTATTCATCAGATCAATGCAAGAAACCACAGGTTTTTTATAGATTACTGTCAAAGTGTACTGGGCTATACGGGAACAGGAAATTAAAAGTCTTTGGGCAATGGCTTAGAAGAAAGTAATCTATGGACATAGTTCTCTTTATGTATCAGCCTAGATCACCTCCACCCCTAATAACCTTAGATGTTGTTTGATTTAAAACAGCAGACAATAAAATAGGAGTAATAGGAGTAAGTAAAACCTTTTTTCAGAAACACATGAAACGACCAACTTTTTACATTATGTTTACTTGTACAGCAGACATGCTGCTTTCAAGTCATTTCTGTCTTAACTATTTTACCTTTAAAACAGTTCCTCTTCATATTCAGAATGGCGAGTGACTTTCCAGATAAATCCAGGGTACTGAGAGCTATACGCTACTCCTCGATGAGTCACTGTTTTACAAGATGACTACAGGAGAATGATCTACTCAAGTCTGTGAAGCTTCAAGTAGGTGCAAATATTGAAGTATAACTGAAGGTGTCAGAAGAAACGTAGATATCTGCCTACGCACTGAGCCCCCTTTCTGGGAATGTTACACATTCATAGTAAGAAAGAGAAAAATGCTTTCCCCAGATTTATAGCCTCTATGACCACCAAGTCACCTCTCTGAAGCTGAGAGGTGACTTGGTGGTCATGGAAGCTATGTATGAGCTGTGTGCTAACTTCCTGCCAGCACAAACCGTGACTCATGATGTATCAGCTCCCTTTGCACCTTAACAGCTTTATCAGTGTCAACCCCCAGCCTATTAATGACACTTGAAGGTCTTCATTAACTATTTCACCACTAATTCCAGTAGATAAGGCAGCTGGGCAAAGCCCATGGGAGCAGTGACACAATTCAAATGGCTGGAGAGAGGAAAAAAGAAGGAGCAAGAACAGAACAGCAGACAAGCAGGAGACAGCTTTACAATAAAGCCTTCTCAGAAAGTAAAGCAAATAAAAACCCAAGTGGTAAAACAGCCTGAACAAGCTGCTAGGTTTCCGTTCTCACCTTTCTCTGCCTGAAGCCAGTGAAAATCAGGCTACTGCTTGAGGGGAGCAAATAATAAACTTTGATCTCGCGTCTCTGTATCTATCCCCTGTGTTACATATGAGGTCTGGGTCTGCTGAAGGTAAGCTCTCAAGGCTTACCAGCACCATCTTCCCAGCTGGGAAAGGCTCTCACACCATTGAAGCGCTCCTGGCTTTCTGACAAGCCAGCACACAGCACGGTTTTATCACCCGGTGCAGAAGCTGACAAATGACACTCCTCCACTGATAACCAGACATTCATTTCCCTACCGAACACCACAGCATGGCCTGTCAAAAAGAGCACACTGCAGTCAGACCCCATTTCCATTTCTTACTCACAGTTCTCATGGCCAAGCGCCTGAAAGAGTCTCTTTAGACCTGAACACCACGTAGAGCACCACTGCAAGGTGGCAAGTTCAAGGACTAAACTAGAAAAATCACTGCTCTGGTAAGATAACCAAGAACTGACTCACCGGAATGCCACAAAGTTAGATGTCCCTAATTTGAATAAGCAGGAAAAGTTTCCCTGTCTTTACAGAGAAGTGGGTCACTTGTCACAGATAATCACATTCATTACCACAATTAATATTAAACATTAGAAGTAATGGAAAACAAATTCAAAATGCATTCATTTCTTTCTGATTCCTGAATCAACAGAATGATTAAACACTAGACAAATCATCTTCTCAAAAAACACTGAGCTATGAAAAGAACCCACCTGCTTGAAATCTGACTTTATTTGCACAAGGCATTTTGTCAGCCAGGTTAGCAATCCCCTTAAGGTAGGCAAACTGCGAGTAAATGTTAAACTTTTCAACTTTTTCTTGTCAGTCCTTCACCACGTTGATCAGAACCAGCACAAGTTTCCAATCCACAGCTTTTCCTTGTAGAAAAGCAGAGCAGCTGCTTCCTCAGACACAGCTCAGCCAATGCTCCAGTGAGCACAGACCTGCATGAAACCTGCAGCCTGAACTCTCCACACATCCACTGCACCCCAACCCCACAGACACAGCTGCTTCACTAAAACGTGCTCAGGGCACACTGACTATATTATCTCAAAGTCTGGTGCTTTCCCAAGCTGAGGGAAGACATACAGAGAAATTCACCACAAGACCTGCTCACAATAGCTTCATGCCTGCTTTTAAAAACAGGTAACACACATGTATTCCCTTCCTCCAAACTGCAGCAATCCTGACAGTAAATGTTGGGACGTAAATTCAGTGCTCAAACACTGCTCGATTCTTCTTTCCCTCAAAGAAGTCAATCAAGTGGCTTTGGCCTTCAGAGCAGTCCAACGTGCCTACGGGAGCAGCAGCCACACACCCACTGCCTCTCTCAGGCCCCCTCAGGAGTCTGTTCACACCACACCCCTCTGTTACAACTCATAGCTCCAAATTACTTTCCAACAAAAAAACAAAACCCAAAACTCACTGTAAAGTTGTACTTCCCAACGTGTCCACATCTTTGCCCAAGTAGCGCTTGTCTTCTCAATACAAAGGACCATTCTCTGCAGTGCTTTCCCTGCATACGGATTTGCGCACAAATCCACATCCAAGTGCAAGTACTTTCCTTACTCGCTGACACCATAAAATGCTAACTCCACAGCGGGATAAAAATCAAGAATATGTGTTAAAAGCCCTGAGGTAGCACCACACAGATCCAACTCTGCAATAGGGTTGTTTTAACTCAGCTGTCATTGAAGTGTTTGCTAATGCATTCAGGGAAAAAGGAGAGAACAGCCCTTCTCACATCCTGAGCCACTGGCTACAGAAAGACAGCTTTCAGCCTTCCGAGAGGTCATATTATTTGTGCATTAAGCAGTTTTCTAGATACTTTGTACCCTATTTTGTGAGGAAAAACAATCGAACTCCCACCCTGCAAAAAACAAGTACAATTCACTAGTGGCCTAAATACTTTGCCATGGTTTGCACTCTTAAAATAAAGATATAGTCCAGGTGAACCTCAGCACAATTTTCTGAAAATATGAATTTAAAAAAGACACTTGACAATAACTCCAAAGTTGACAGTTTTCCCCCTAATAATAGTTATTTTTTATGGCATTATAAAATAATTCATACCTGTCTTCATCACCATCAACAGGAATGGATATGCCAAAAACAGAGCTAGCAAGACTGTTCATTGGAGTACTTGCAGGTAACTGAAGAGGATTTGCTAGAGTGTCTGGAATGGGAGGCTTCACAAGAGGTTTATTTTCAGCTATAAGAGAAAGTGGTGGCTGAGGTAGGGGTTCCGATTTTCTTCTAGTATCATCAATCTGGCCTACTAAGGACTGGGTCTGGGTCTGAAACTGTCCGAGGCTGGCCTGAGGCAGACTGGCGGGCGCGTTGGGCGCGCCTTGCATCATCGAGTGTCCGACGTGCTGGGACTGGACCGCGCCGGTGCTTCTGCTGACAGAAGGGTGGCTCGTCAGCTGCGACTGCACCAGCGTAGCGGGGACGTTTGGCATAGTAACAGGAGCGGTGGTGGACACACTAGGCACGCTTGTACCGGGCACGGCCGCAGGCACGCTCTGAACTCCAGGGACCACAGCATGGGGAGCACCAGGCATTCCCGACACTTGGCTGCTTCCCCCCATCGGATGCTGAGTCACAGATTTCTGTTGCACAACCCCCGTAGGTCCGAGGCCTGGCTGCACCACACCTCCCTGCTGCGGGATGGCAGGTTGACTCACTTGTGCCTGGCCACTCTGCAACAACCCCGATCCCTGTCCGACCGCTTCGCTGGGCTGCGCTGACACCCCCATCACCGGCGCTCCCACCGGCGAGGGGTTTTGGCCCGCCTGCCCCACAGGAAGGCTGGAGGCCACAGTACTTGGAGCAGAGCTTGTAGTAGCCTGCTGAATAGCTCCTTGAGACTGCATAATTGTCATGTGCTGCATGTATTCAGCCTGCCCGGGAGGTTGCGTCGGCAGTAGATGCACTGGTGGAATCTGGGACTGAGAATAAGCAAATTGTTGAGGCTGAGTCACTGGTATGTTTGCCTGCTGCACCTGCTGCTGGGCCACAGGAATGCTTGACTGCCCTACTGTCACATTTGGAGGTGCCATGCCTTTCCCGTTGGGTCCAGCCTGTGAAACACCCTGTGGATTTACCTGTGGCTGCGGTTGCTGCGGCACTATCATTTGCTGACTTGCTCCCGAAGCCCCAGAAAACGCAGGCTGAGCAGTACTCTGAGGCACGGCCCCACCTACGGGCTGCTGCGGCTGCTGCTGTTGCCCAATGACAAAATTAGGTTGCTGTAGAGAGGACTGGTTTATTTTCTCTGTCTGAAGCAGCTGTGACACAGCAGCCAGGGAGCTGTCAGCTATAGAATCAGGGCCATGGGCTGACGCCGGCACAGCCGAGATCACAACAGAACCTCCTGTGGCACCGAGGCCGCTGTCCCTCTCTTGAGCAGCCTGCTCGAAGGTGCTGCTGTGCCTAATGCAATCTCCAGTCCTGCCCAGAACACCACCACCATCTGAGTCCCGATCATAGTACTCCATACACGTCCATCGGCCTCGCCTGTAGGGCTCCCCAGTACCGTGGTCCAGCTTGATCACCCTGAAGCGCGAGCTGCACGCAGCAGCTGCCGTCTGAGACATGGCCCCGGGGACAGAAGGCGCTGTGGAGGGCACGGCAGCCTGAGCACCGCTGCCTCCCCCCACAGCGGTGCCAGGGGCGACAGCAGGCAAGGGCACGGCCGAACTTTTGGGCACAGCCCCCCCGTTGGGGCCCGCAGTCACCCCAGCAGCAGCCACAGCCAGCTGCCCGTCCAAAAGAAGATTGGGAGAGACGCTGCTGGGAGTTTCGGCCTCGCCCACGTTGTTGAGAGTCTCTTCGGAGGAGCTCCGCTCGCAGACGTCCTCGGGGCCGTAGTCGGTGGCTCGGGAAACATCGAAGATTTCAGAAGACACGTCCTCGGTGCGGGACTCATCCGGGTCATCCAGGCTCTCGGTGTCCTCGGTGATGCTGCTGGCCACCTGCGCCGTGGTCACGCTGGTGATTTGGAAGCAGCTCTTCTTCTTGGCCGGCATCTTGGACATGTTTCCTCCGCAGGAAGGGGTTCGGCCGGCCGCGGCGAGGCG
>VWZN01020891.1:220886-253063 GCA_013396955.1 Regulus satrapa | reverse complement strand
CCGCGGAGACACCGGGCCGGGAGCGGCACCGCGGATACACCGGGCCGGGAGCGGCACCGCCGAGACGCCGGGCCGGGAGAGGCACCGCGGAGACGCCGGGCCGGGAGCGGCACCGCCGAGACCCGGGCCGTGGCACCAATGCGTCATGCCGGCTGGACTGCCGAGACCACACTGTGCCCCATGCCCACGTTGTCCCCAGCCCAGAGCACTGGGTGTCCAGCCGTTCGTTCCTTGGACACCTCCAGGGATGGNGAAATTCCTGCTGGTGCCCACCCTGCCCGCCCCATGCCCAGCCTGAGGCCGTCCCCTCTCCTCCTGTCCCTGTTCCCTGGAGCAGACCCCCCAGCTGTCCCCTCCTGTCAGGAGTTGTGCAGAGCCACCGGGTCCCCCCTGAGCCCCCTCTTCTCCAGGCTGAGCCCCTTCCCAGCTCCCTCAGCCCCTCCTGGGGCTCCAGCCCCTTCCCAGCTCCCTCAGCCCCTCCTGGGGCCTCTGCCCCTTCCCAGCTCTTTTCCTTGCTCAAGACACGCTCCAGCCCCTCCACATCCTTCCAGGGCTGTGGGGCCAGAACTGGGCACAGCCCTGGAGATGCCTCGGCAGTGCCAGCACAGGGGACAGTCCCTGCTGGGCCTGTGGCCGCACTGCCCCTGATGGCAGCCAGGATGCCACTGTCATGAGTGTCATGAGGAATGGGCTACTGTGACACTTAGTGTGGTCTAGCAAAGAAGAAAGGGAAATTAATAAAAGGTAAAATAGTTGAAGGATAAGGAACAATGTATAAGGTGAGCTGATTCATTAACAAACCAGAAAAGTTTCTAAAAAGTCAAGTATGAAAATTGCTACAGTCCACAGCCAGGTTAGACAAGATCCACACTGTAAACCACACAACGGCCTTGTCAGTGTTACACTGATAATATTTTTGTGACATTGAATTAGTACTGAACAATATTTCAGTGTGTTTGGCACAAAGACGCTGATATTTTTATTAAGTGTCAAGCATGTACATACTTTTTTTCCTTCAAGAAAAACATTTGCCACAGTTAGTTAAAAGGGATCCCCACGTGCCTTCTGCTTGCGTGTGCGAGTGCCAGCGCTGTGGGACCCTCCTGGTGTCCGTGCACCTGCTTTTTAGGACCTGGACAGGACAGATGGAGCAGGCAGTGGAAGGGCAGCAGGCTCCTTCTCAGTGCTGCTGTGTCACCTGACAGGGGTTTGGGTAATTCTCCCCCACTCTCTCTGGCACCTTCACCATTACACGCTTCTCTAGGAGAGTCCCCATACAGGTTTCAGTGGCAGAGAGACCCTTAGTGGCTTTTCCTGTTCTCACTGCAGGTGATTTTACTTTTTTTTTTTTTTTCATATTTTGCCATTTAAAGATCATGCACCGGTCGTATGAGAGAAGTCTTTCTCACACAATCCCTCAGCCTCTGGACTGAGGGCAGAAATGCCCCCACAAGTAATAGAAGACTAAAAAATAAACTCTTCTGGAACGTGATACTTGTAGTTATCCAGTGAAAAGGGCACCACAATGTTCTGGGTTTTTGTTTCTATAATTTTAACAGATCAAAAGGTGGTGCTTCCCACTGATGGACTGATGGTGGCTGAAATCTGTGTGTCACTAGCCTGTACTAAACCTTTAAATGCTTGTGGGGCACATTCACACAGGTGCTCACACCCAGAAATGAATGCATGGCTGGATAAAGATGTTTATTAATAAGTGGATGTGTACATTTAAGCTTTTGAAAAGCCCTGATGTAAACTTTAAAATGACAATGTTTTTCAAAAGAAATGTGTAGGATTATTAAAGGGAGTCTGTTTATTATTATCTAGAGTGCATGGGTTCAGATATCTCAGCCTTTAATAATATTAGGTGATTACTGTTGGAGACTAAAATCTAGCCTGGAGATGCCTTTGATCTAACAAATCAGAACATCTACCCAAGTGTCAGGAGTGCAGATTGTTTGAAGGGAGGTCAGTAGGAAAAGTTCAGGGGATTGGTTTTTAACTCCACTCTCACCCCTCAGTTGGTATTGATCTGCACTATGGCCTTGTGCAAGTTATTTTTCATTCTTTGATCTTCATTTTTTCCTCTTGCATCTATCACCTGCCTTATCTGCAGATACAGAGAACTGTTGAGGGCTCTACTTACCATTTTTTGCGTGTTGAGTACCGAGACCTAAATTTTGGTCAGGCCATGTGATACTGTCTGAGCAATAGTAACATACTGACACAAAAATGAACAAGCTATAAGCAGTTTATTTATCCCCAGGGTCTTTTGAAATTTAGGAGTTAGTAAAAACTGGGTATTCTAAGACTGCACTCTGTTTCTGATGACTCTTCTATCAAATCTTGCATTAATATTATAAATTTTAAAATAAACAGTAGTATCATAAGTTCCTTTCTTTTACTGAAAACTGTAAATTTTCCTTTTTATGAACTCCTGGTTCTTAGACAGTAAGACATTTACTCAAATTATTCTTATTTTAAAAATCCCTCTAAATTACCCCCAAATGGTCTCAAACCTGAATGAGATGCAATTGTAATTTCAAGTTCTTTTGAATTTCAAGCTGTATGACACAAGACCTGGAAGACAAGTACCAGGTTACAGACTGCTGGAGGTAAGAAGGGCACTGAAAAGGGCAAATTAGTTATTTGAATGTATAAGTGGAATTTTTTGCATTTATAAAGGCCACTAACTATCCAGAGAACCATGAATAGTAGCTGCAGTATTTAGCTTCAGGCTCTTCTTAAAGTTTCATGTGACAAAGAGCACAGAATTTTCCTCTCCCTGACTCTAAAAAAAGGTTTTTTTTTTTTTTTTTTTGTCTTTGTAGTGTTCACAGCCTTCTACATGGGAAATAATAGGCACCAAGTCTAACTAATGAAAAAACATAGGAATGACATGTGAGAAAAATTGATGCTCTTTCACACACTGAAGCACATTGAAAGTGTGAGTCGAAATTAATAAATGTTATGAAATACCATCAGGTGTTTTTAGCCTGATCCTGACCCCTTTCAAGTCAATGGCAAAACCCATCAAATATCAATGGCAGCTGTGTTTTCCTCTACTGAGAGATGTTAAAATCTAGGATGGACATTTGTACAGGTCAACGGGCAGGCCTTTAGCATATTAGGCTCTTCTTGGTGATGGGCACCTTTACTTTTTCTGTAGATCTTGTGCTGCACCCAGCTGTGGTGTTTGAAAAGGAGCAGCTATAGTCAGAGTAACGTGTCACACCCACTGTGCACACCTGAAGGATTCTGTGAATGATTGAGGAAACGACAGCATTCTGTGCAGCTGGAGCCCGCCGTTCCCCTGGGGGGGTCTCAGGTGCTCTGTTGGCAGAGGAGTTACTGCCAATTCCTTCTGGGCTCTATAAGCCCTTGTATGGTTTTCATCTGTGTGATTTGGCTGTTCTCATTTACACGGTTGTTCTCAGCTTTGCTGTCTGCTGTGTTTTGAAGCATTTGTGGTTTAGAGGCAGGGGGAAGAGAAGTATGAACAAAATCTGAGCTGCAAATCTAGTTTGGGATAGAAGTATGTTCTTGATGCTGAAAAAGAACCGTGGATTTGGAAGTCATCATAAGGCAACTGCCATGTTTTGGCACTCGTGATGAATTACTGCTGCAAGAGCAAGGCTTTTAGGGAAGGCACAGAGCAGACCTGGGTTTGGGCCATAGTTTTAAAGCCAGGAAATCCATCCTGGCTTTAGGATAAATAAGTCAGGTTGGTCTGTCTTTTCTTTCCCAGTTTGAATGTGAAAGAGTTTGTAAACTGTTGCTATTTAGATAATACACTGGAATGCAGTGAAATTTAAAGACAGCCAATGTTTCTTCAATTTGGTGTATAAATAGATTACGGCATTTTCAGCATTCCAGTCTTATGATCAAGTGGAATCCAGATCAGGTTTCATTTAACCTAGTAAAGAGAGAAATATGAACGGTTTCAGATAGCTCAGCATTCAGCAGCATATCCTCTAATAAATTTCAAACTCATATTGAGTAAAGTGTGATATCAATACTGGAGAAAATCCACATCTCTTTGATAGATTGGTGTGTTTGAAATCTTTCTGTTTGGTATGGTTTTATTTTAATGGACATTTCAATAATTCATTGCTGGATTTCCTAGAATCTAGGTTGCTCCTTTTCTTGAAAACCTCTTCTTTGAACAGTAAGTAATCACTTTGCTTTGTGTATAAACCATTCTTCAGACTTTTCATCAGCTTTATCAATTACCTCTCAGTGTTAAAAGCATGAATAATGGCAGGGCATTTGTTTTTAATATGTTGTCTAAGCGAAAAAGGAAACATACACAAACTGCAGAGAGCTTGTCAGATACTTTAAATAAATACTGTGTGGCACAATTTGATCCGTAGTTATAGATCCATTTCTTAAAGGACTTTTGTAATACTTGGGGTAGAAGACTAAGAGGAAGTGTGGAGAGGAAAGGTGGTCTGTTTTTAAGATGAGAGAGCAGTAGACATTAAAGCCATTGCAACTCCACAATAATAATGTTCAGATGGCCTATTTAAATAGACTTCCCAGGGAGTCCTGATTGTTTGGAGCAGCGGTATCTGTGCTAACGAGCTGAGACAGGACAGCATCCACCACATTCAGGTGTGTGGGATCCTCAGGTCTAAAGGGCAATGTTTACCTGCACCCCTCACATTTCACTTCCAGAAGTGCAATGCCCTTTTTTCCCCTTTTACTGTGAAGCAGGAATTCAAAAGCAGAGATCAGAGCTGGATAAATAAAGGTGTGGGGAAATTTGTGCATTTTTAAGTTGTGAGCAATTTTTGACAGATCTATTGCTACCACATCATGTAGGGCATGAGACAGCAGTCAGCCAAAACTGGTTCCCTGGCCTTTTTTGCATAAACATGCTTCAGGAAACTTACAGTCTGGATTAGCTCTAACTTTTCTACAAGAGCACAAATGCAGAATTTGTAACAGATCGTAGATTGATAGTGGATTCCCTGTTTCCACATGGAATCTGTATACAAAATATACACAAAAAAAGGAAAAAACTTCTGTGGCTAATTCTTGCTTTTCTCATCCAACTGTACAGCTGCTATCAACATCTGTGACTGTATCTACTGAAACTCTCATGCTGTCAGACACTAAAATGGTGTGGTGAATATAAACCTAAATTCTGTTCATGTAAATCTCTGCTTTTCTGCTGTTAATTTTGTTTTAAAACTTCTATAAGTAGTTCTGCTGAAATCCACTGAAATAGAATCATCAGTGAAATTGAGAGCTTACTAAGCAAATCTGAAAGTGTTGGGGGTAGACAAATAATAGCTGTTTATGAGGACCTGCATTTTGTATTATTATTATGATTATTTTATAATTGAGCACTTTCATTAAAAACACGATTCAAAGAACAGGCACAACTTGTTGTCTTTCATTAATGCTGAAGAAGTGATCTCAGTGTATATCTGGGTTTGCAAATTCAAACCATTTTCAGAGGTCTGGTTTTGGAGCCTGAGAAGAATGGTAAAACAGAACATTTGGGGAAGTGAATATTCTGACATTTGTCAGAGTAAACTGATGGAAGTGATACAAACTACTGGGTTAAATGAAGAATACCACAAAAATTAAAATGCACTACTAGGATTCCCAGAGTAATTACCTGTTTCATGGCAAGCCCTAACAGATTCTCCATAAGAAGTTTGATCAGTGGAATTGTCCTGTAGGTGTTAAATAGTGTGTGAACTCTTTAGTAATGCATTGAAAAGAGGTGATATACTCAGCATCATCATTTGGCAGATGTCTTTCCTCAGTTGCACTATGAATAATTCCATATGGATAAAAATCAGCTCATAAATTCTGAAGTTAAGACTAGGAATTTTCTCTTCAGGGGCTGTACGGTGTTCTGTTAAGACATCTGAAAGTCATTAAAGGCCTGGCATGGAATTGTCTCCAAGAAGAGGAGCTGTGGTCTCTGTGGGGACTAGTCAGGACACAGAGACTCCCTCCAAAAGGAGAGGGGGATTGTTGGGTGCTTTTCCAACCACTGTCCCACTTGCTGTTGTTTGAATGAACCTGACAGCACCTGAAGGGAACTTGTGGATGTTCACACTTGCTGCAGCAAGTGTGGCTGGCTGCTTCCAGGTGAGGGTGGGGAGGGATGTGCACAAAATGCAGCACATCCAAACCAGACAGGAACAGCAGAACTGGGCTTTGGCTTCATCTCAGGGGAACCTTGTAGTGGCATTACCATCAGTGGCACTGGCCTGTGCAGTGCACAGCTGGCCACGCAGACCTCTGTGTCCTGTCTGCCAGGGCTGCAGCTGACCAAATGTCCTCATGACATGGGTGGAGCAGCCTGGGAGGACAGACAGGCAGTGCTATCAGAGCCAGGAGGTCGCTGTGATTGCACTGGCTGTGGCACAAGGTGTGCACTGCTCAGACAACATCAAGGCTTCTCGAGCAGACAGGTCCAGCTAGGTTGCACCTGGGGTAGTCTGCCCTTTCTTGACATACCTGCACTGCTGTTACTGCTGCTGTTCCTTTTGTCTCTGATGCAGTAAAAAGCCTATTTCTGTCAGCTGCAGCTCTTCCCAAGACAGTGGCTGTGGATCTCAGACCATCTGAGTTAGATGGTCTCCTGTTGGAGAACACATAACAGGCTTTTATCCAGAGCCCAGTCAAAAGGTGAGCACAAATGCACTGTCTGGCACAGCATTTATGGGCTTATCCCATCAACTCCCAGTATTTCACCTTTGGTCTCTCCAGTATAGGAGGTTTTGCCATTTATCCAGTATTAAATCATAAACAATTTTTAAATGATGCAGTCAAACAAAGAACAGATCAGCTGAAGAAAGAGGGAAGAGGGTTTTTTGTGTTTTTCTTGGTCTTTTGGTTGTGTTAGGCTGCCCATACCAGAGCCACTCCGTTCCTCACCTTTTCCCCTCAGTGAGATACTCAGAAGATTACAGATCTTACCAGGAATTGAGCACTGTCTAGATCAAAGATACCCTGGGATTTTTTAAGTTTCAAGACATTTCTCCACCTAATTAACTCAGAGCTGATTTTTTTTTCCATCTCATCTTGTGCCCACAACAAAGGGCAGAGTCAATAGTGAGGTCAGCACTGCCCTGTAACCTGAAGGTGGCAGGGGCTGTGCAGGGGATGGAGCATGGCTCTGGCAACAGCTCTGCTGCAGGCCCAGGTCTCAGGTTCTGTGGGTCGTGTGGCCCATCCCCAGCACTGTCAGCATTGTCCAATCCCTCACGGTCAGCGAGCCGATGGGATGCTGCCGCGCGTGAACCGTGCAAAAACCAGCTGGGCACAAGGTGCGAGCCATGTGGAGGTTTGCTGGAGGAAAGGCTCCAGCAAAATATCACTGTCAGAGGTGGAGACTGGGGTGGTGGACACGTTCCTGTTCTTCTCTACCCAGCTGAGGGGGACTGTGGCAAGCAGCTCCTGCAGCAGCCAGCCAGGGCTGCTCTGTGTCTGACGGTGATGCTGCGCCTCACTAAGTCAGAGGCGGCATCGGGGTGACCCTGCCCAGGCACAGCCTGCTCTGGCTGCCAGGGAATCACAGCAGCCAGGTCTTGGGGAATGCACGTAGGTCAAAGAAAAATTATGTGGAAGCAGGGTACTGAAATACAGAACAGTGTGGTTTTATTCTGTGTAGCCCAATATCACAGTCAACCTGTGCAAATATTTCTGTGTTTACTCATGTGGTAAAAGACTTCTATAATGGTAAGTAAATACTTAGTAGGATAGATTTAGCATGTGGGAAGGCTCACAGTGAGCTTTGTAAGAATGTGAAGGTTGAGCAATAACAATGTACACACAAGCAGCAGAAAGGGGGTAGTTTTTTTAAAAAAAAGTTAAATTTCTGCACGCAGGCACGCTGTTCAGATTAGCATGGCAGTACACACAGAATTTATCTGAAATTTCTCTTTTCAAGAACAATGACATACTTAAATATCTTTTCCTTAGGCATGATGCCTAAGAAAATACCTGTTTTCTTCCAGTGTACTTCCCAGAACCAGGCCTTTGGCATCATTATTCACCCCATTGTTTAATTGTCAGCTCTTCTGTACCATGAACTGTTTCTGGAGTGCTGCTTCTGTGAAAGGTACACAGACACGTCTTCTATTGAAATTTAATGAACAGGTGGATTTTAGGCAAATTCTGTGCAAGTTCTCCAAGCTTTATAAATAATAATACCTCCTAGTTTTTTTCAGGCTGTAAAACTGAAACCTAAATGGGAAATTCTTCCAATTAACTCAAAGCTTCAGACTAAGTCAGTGCCCAAAGTACAATTAAAATCTAGGGTTTTTTGATCTCCTGCCTACTCCTGTGAGCACTGATCAGTGCCCTGTGTAAGCTCTCTTGAGCATATTTTGCAGTGTAAGATGCATGTTGCATTAGTCTGTTGTTTCTGCATCTCTGTTTTTGCAGATTAATTGGTACTGTGTAGGATATGGGGTGAAAAGGGGTTCTGAGTGTTAAATGACTAAAGGATTTTCAAGGCTGTACTTCTTCATGTGTTCTCAGACAAGGGAAACAAGGTTCTGTTCTGTGTGTAGAAGAGGTGATGCACAGCAGAAACTTGGAAAGCTGGAGCTGAAGTTGTGCAAGGAGAAGAGAGAGCTTTCGGTTCCCTCCCACATTTTCTGTTTATATCTTTCCCTATCGGAATTGCTTTCTCATTCCTGCTTCCCTCTCTGCGTGTGTGCCCACAGGAAGGAATGTGCTGGTTCAGTGTGAGATACCCTGGATGGTCATACTGGTGGATAGCCAGTGCTGCTGGCTGCCACGGAGCTGCAGCGGCTCCCCAGAGCTGGTGGCCATCAAAGCTCTCGAGCACAGCACATGGAGCAGTGCAAACCAGAGCCACACATGGCCAGGGGGTCAACATCAGAGTGTGCACTGAAGTCACATCAACTAAAATCAGTTTAGGTAGAACTGGATAAATCTGAAATTTTGCTCCCAAAGATGAGCTGTGGGATGTGAAATAGAGCCAGTGACAGGAACCTGAGCGGGACCTGCATTCTGTACAGAGCGCAGTGACAAGTCCATATGGCCTTTCCCTGTAGACTGTGGACCATGGATTGCTTCCTCCTATGACCCATAGACAGCTGCATGCAGTTAGGATCCCTGTAACCCTGTTTTCACTTTGTAAATCATTAGACTTAATACTTTTCAGACTCTTCTTGCTGAAATACTGAAAGGAAACCCATTCCCTGGTAGTGTCTGCTGGCCCTTGTTCTACCTGGGCAAACTTTGCGGCTGGGGCTACTGGCACTGGCCCACTCAGCTGTAAAAGAAAAAGCTTTATGACAGGGTGCTTCTGGTAGGATCATGACTTCAGGATAATCCCTCTGTCTTTGAAGTTATGTTTATATGGAGTAGCTAAATTAAGACATTTGGAGATCTGCAAATCCAGAGCAAAGTTGGGTACTGTACAGCAGTGACATTCTGGTCTGTAAACAATCTCACTAGGCAGAATGCTGTTTCACACACTAACAAAAGGGTTTCGTGATTAAAGTGATCAGAATCTGATCCACAGCAGTGTCACTGCAGACCTTAACACTTGATTGGACTCAGGGTTCTTCAGGAGGACAGTGAAGGATCAGAATGTGAGAGGAGCTACATGGTGAAAGAATGCACAGTGAGGCCTCTTTCCTGCTGCTGCTGAAGCCCTCTTTTCTCTCATAACAGACATTCTTTTAAAAAAAACAAACTGTAAGAAGTGAAGATTTATTGCCTGGTCGTTTGATGGCATGGTCTGCTGAAGCATGGAGAATGGCCATAAGAAGTGGGTTTAGTGTTCTTTTGTGGTAAGTTACAAATGGCAGTAGGAATGAGGAAATGTGTCTAAACCTTGTATGGACATCAATTGACTCAATGGTATTGGGTGAGTTTCTTCCTCTCATTACATCACAGTTACTGCACTGTTGAAATCAGGATGATGACTATCGAGCATGGCTCATTGTTTGAGGTCTGCATTTATAAAATAGGAGCAGCATAGGCAGAGTCAGGATGACAGATTCCCTACATGCAGTTTTGGGTTCCTGGCCTGTGGCAGGAGCTCTGTGCTGCCCAGATGGGTTATCCAACAGCCCACAGCAGTTGCCAAGTAACCACCAGAGATTATGAAAAACCTAATGCTCGGAATTAAAAACTGTGGAAAGATCCAAGTTCACCGCAAGACCTCTCCCAAGACCTACTTGTAATTCCTTGTTTGGGGAACATTTTAAATTCATCACTGACATTTTTTTATGTTGTTAATTCCCAGAGCCCTATTCAAGTTTTATACATCATAAAAGGATAATTGTGTTATCCAAGTAGGTGTTCAGAAGTTGACTTCCTTGTTTGATACCCAATAGCTACAGTCACTTGTAGGTGTTTGGGGTTTGACAATCAATACAAAAATCCAGCTATTATGTATTCAGCACTTATCTAGGTACTATGTAGCTTACAGTGAGCAAAAGTGTTCAAGATGGATCTGATCCTTTGGATATTGCCCAAGGAATAGCATTTAAAGTTATGCTTGACCCATGCCAATCCTTAGCGATCCCCACCCATATGGAAATCTACATATGAGATGATACTTGTTTTCTGTAATCCAGGATGTGCCTTCGTAACCATAACTTTGCTTTACACACATATGAATGCCTCTAAAATTGTCTGGTTCTGTTTGACAAATGTAAGAAATTTTCAAAATTATATTAATTTTGGGGACATGCACTTACACCTTGGACAAGACTAAATTTACAAGCCTTGAGTGTGAAAGGTATGGCTTTCATCCTAAATTTAGTTTTATTTTCAATTCTGTTGATACATTTTCTGTACTGATTTCAAAGTCATAGGGCATGTTAGCTGGATGGCTAAAATTTCTAGAGAGGGGGGTTGTGTATTCGTAAGGGTAAGAGTAATATTCAGAGTGACATCAGAGGTTATAAAAATAAGGGTTATAAAGATTATAAGGGTTATAAAAATAATTAAAATAGTTGAGTTTAAGAATTAATACATGACCACACAGAATAACAAGTGAGGAGAAGGAAAATGCAATTCCTCTGTTATGTTGTCCTCTCCCACATGGCCCGGCAGGGTTGGACACCAGACTGGATGCATTACTTTAAACAGAATACCTCTTCTGCTCCCCAGGTGAGCACACACCAAGTGAGGATGGGCACTGAGATCTTGCAGCCCCTCATAAACACAGTCTGGTTTCACGAGGGAACATTTATATATTTTTGGCAGTATGTACTGTGAGCCTGGCTGTTTCGTGCTGTGGGAAAACCAGTGTGCTTGTTCTCCTGTGCATTCCTACCTGGAGATTGCTTGGGCCTGTTTGTTCTTCAGCTCACTCTTGCCAGCAGTGCAGATGAGCCCTCCGTCCTTCCTGCCAGAGCAGGAACGCTGTCATCGTGCCTTGCAGTGACTTTGCAGTGTGCAGGAACTGGCATGGGGATAAGACCACGCTTGTTCTGTTCTCTGACCTGAAGGAATGTAAACTTGCTGACCTCGTATATCTGCTGATGTTGGCAGATGCTCTTACTCACACCACCTTGTAATTCAGCATTGTGCTTATTCCTCACACTGCACTGTGCTGTGCACAAGTCAACAACATGAGGTCTTCTGAGATGCCACCGTTCCATGAAGCAGAAAAGCAAACTCTCAGGTAGGCTGACTGAGGTGAGAGATGGCCCTGAGTTGCCCCAGAGTCCCTCATTCCCTGGGCAGGCCCATGAGAAGGGACCTGGCTACTGTGTTAGTTTCTACAGACAGGGCCTCAGAGGGCAGCAGAGACTCTAAGCCCACCGCCCGAGTCCAGGTGAGCTGTGGGGGAATCCTCTTGGACATCCAAGACACCAGATACCTACCTGCACAGCTGCCTCTCTGCAGGCATAGGAGCCCACATGGAAAGTGGCTCATTAATTCCCTTTGGAACATATTCATTACTGGTGTGACTGCCACACGGAACTCTAATGTCAGCAAACCTCACAAGTGTGCAAACTGCTGTGCTAACTTACCTGAAACCTGTCTTCATGCTCTGTTGCAGCTCAGGTTGGCCCCAGAGGCAAATCTGTGACATTCCAGTTGAACATGGCTCCACATGAAGGTGACATAACCTTCTACTCCATTGGGGCAGAGAAGGTTTATGAATAGGATCCACCTCCAAGCAATGCACGGAAGGAACAGATTGTCCCATACAAAACTGCAGTCAGTGCCACGGAATTGAGAAGTTGACACTAATCTCTTATCATATATCCTCCTTTTCTCCTATAAAATGGGGGGCTGGAGCACCACACTTCTGAGTCATTAGGGAACATGTCTGTGCTGGGCTATACATTACTTGGCCGTTGATTTCAGAAGCTGTAGCAATATGGCTCGTGATTCACATCTGTGGTAGGCTGTAGTAGCGAGAAGAAGCAAACCACTGTTCTTGTATTTGACATTTTAAGAGCGTTTTTGCAATGTTACTATCCAGACAAACCAACATTACTTTGAATGCTACTGTGAAAATTCACAAACAATAATCTAGACAAACATTAAAACAAACAAAGGGGGTGCAAGGGTCCACGGATGTGCTATAAAGAGTAAATCTGAATACATAGCAAAATTTTAAAAGTAGGTCATAGTTACATGCAAAATGAACACTTCTCCTTTAGGATGACTGGCTCAGAGCCCTACCTTCCCAGGAACTGTTACCAACTCCCGTGAGGAGAACTGTGGGAGCAGGGGGACCTGAAGTCAGGTCCAATTTTTTTTGTTCGTACTAGCAAAGAACCTTCTTAGAAAAGTAAGACAAAGCTCATTACTCCTGCAAAACTTGTGGCATTATCCTCTGTAACCTTCCTGAGGGTGGGGAGTCACTACCAGAGCCTCCTCCCACTGAGGAGTTGTCACAAACCCTGGCACTCCTTAATGCAGAACCAAGTTACACTGACACCCCCGCTTCAAAATGCAAAGGGTCACTGCTGCAGGAATAAATCCTCTTTCTTAAAAAGAGAGGCATAGAATGGAGCAGGAAAATGGAAAGATTTAGTATTGTTCCTGCTGCAAATGGTTGAAATGCATAAGATTGAACTGTCTAGGGAGCATGACAAGGGTCTGACAAAACCTGGCAGTTTTAATTAATGGCCTCTATTCAGCTGTCAGAATCCAGTGGGTCTGCTGACAAGACAGAGTGATGACAGATCAACCCCCACTGACATCTTGTGTAGATGCCCTTAAAGTAGTAAAACATAAATTTTAAAACTTATACTTAGGCACATGCACAAAACTTGAAGTCTTTCACAGCTGCTCAGATTCATATCTCAATTACAGATTCCCTTCAGTGAGGCATGTAATTTAAATCCCTAAACCAAGTCAAACATGACACAAAAATGATTAATTATTGAACAAAAATGTATCATTATTACCATCTGTGGATAAAAAGAAGAAGGGAGTTCCACCACTGCAAATACAAAATTCACTCACAGTTGTGAGACCTAAAGCGAGCTTGGAGCTTTTTTAATTAGCCACAGGAATAATGGATTTTGGAATCACTACAACGATATAACATGGCTTTTGGTGCTATTGTTTTGTTTTGCAGTGACAGAGATTTCTGCAGGAGAAAAATGTGGAATGCCAGCCTAAAATCTCCCACTGCAGAGGTAATGTCTTTAACCTCATATGGAGCCAGGCCTGGCCACCTGCTCGGGAATGCTGCTAAAATGCAGCAGCAAGAGAAAGTCAGCCCCTCCAGTGTGGATGTGCCCCCAGGGATGGCTGCTGGGGCTTTCCTAGGAGGAGCTCCGAGCTCCCTTTGGAAAGGAACCTCTCTGTTTCCTGAGAGATACATGCACGGCACATACAGGGTAACCATTCTGTCTGACTAGAATAAGTCCCGCGGTGTTAGGCGGTCCTGGAGGTAGCAGGGGAGCTGTCCTGGGTGTGTTCCTGTCTGTGGGGAACAGTGGATGCACCTGAGAGCAGCAGCTCTGAGCTGCCTGTACCCCCACAGCATCCTCACTGCAGCTGCCCTGTTGCTCTGGAGGAGACTCTTGTTCAGAGATGGTTTCCTGAAAGATCTTTTCTTTTTAGGAGAACATAAATGTACACAGGCCATCCTGGAGATCGCTCACTTCAGGAGAAGCCTTAGAGCCTTTGGGAAACAGCCTTCACCTATGTTCTGCAGGCCGTGGATGAGAGTTGGTGTGTGGCTCTGATGATACACAGAGAGATATGCACTAACCCTTGGAGGGCAAGGCACAGAGAGCACTTCCAGCATGGGCTGGGGCACTGAGAGGGCCATTCCCTCCCCGGGGAGGCCCGGCCTCCATGGCTTGCTCGGGGACAGGAACCACGCGTGACTCGCACCCCAGCGAGTGGCCAGTGGGAAAAGCACTCCTAGCACCAAAGAGAAAGCAAGAAAGGGAAAAGTGACAGAAATAGGCCTTCAGGTTAGCACTTGTCTCCATATCACCCCTAAGGGTGAATTCATATGCCCCCAGCTGATCCATTCTTGAGATACTCAGGGTAAACTGGGTTTCCCTGTGCTCATGCACCAGCTCTGTGTGAGCACCTCTTGTGCAGGCGCTGGTAGATTTTGGAGGCTCTGAACCTACGACCAAAAATAGGTGGGTCTGGTTTCCATAGTCATCGTGTCCAGTGTTACACATGCCATGATGATGAAGCACTGTAAATCAGGAGTCTGCTTGCATTAACTGATAAACCAGTCATGCAAAAGGTTCCTTGGAGTAGGAATCCAGCAAGAAGGCATTTCACATCTGTCAGAAATAATTCAAGGGTGTGGAATGACTCATTGGGAACTGCATGAATAATCAAGACTTCATTTTCAGCAAGACAAAGCCATGAACTTTTGTCTGGCACATCAGTAGGGAATATGTTTCCTTCATTAAGGCCATGGTCTGGGGACTGATGCTAGCAAAAATATCAGGAAGGATTTTTGTGATGATCACAGGATGTCCACTTTTAAACTGCAGCTCACAAGCCTAGTTAGAGGACAGAGCTATTTAAGAAGCAGTTGATGCTATGTAAACCTTAAAAAAATAAAGGATTAAACTGAAAATAAAGACATAAAATTTGAGAGTAGAATAAAAAAAAAAATGGAAAATTAAATCAGCCTAAGCCAAGGTCTTTAATATTAAGCAAGGACTCCAATCTTTCCTTTGGCCAAGTCTAGAAATTTGCCAACCACTACTGTTTCTCACTCATGTGGAAATGAGGAGCTGGGTTTTCTTTTTTTTTTCCCCTATACTGCAGAGCAAGCAACAATAGGAGTTGTGCTGGTCTGGGGTTTTGATTTGCTGTGCTGTGTAAGAACAACGATGAGAAAGGGCGAGATGGGATCATTTTCCATCTGGACTGTGCCAACTTGAGAGCCCAGGCAGCCTCCAGGGTCAGGTGCTGGGGCCCTCAGCTTGTTCCATCAGAGCTCCCAGGCATGGCATCCCTGCACACAGAGCTGTCTGCCCCACCAGCTCTGAGAGCTGGAAATACTGGCAGCACTCAGGGATTGGAGACCTGGCAAATGTGGCAGGAAAAGCTTTATAAGCTGAGCACAGGCTGGGAGAAAGCTTGTGAACTCTGGTCACAGGTTATAGAACAAGACAAAAGCATGTCAAGCAATGGACATTGCTGGACTTTATGTGTACTGAGGTCCAGAGATTGTCACTACACATAATGTATTTCCAGTACATTTTTTTCTTTATACAAGCTGTAAAATACCTCCCAAAAGTACTGGTTAGGTGGCAGGATCTGTTCTTTCAAGGACAGGGCTAAATCCATCATGACCACAACTTGCCAGCATTTCATATAACTTGATCCCATGTGAATCACACGGTGAGTGAGAGCTCTGAGAGCTGAGTCCATGAACAAAGCATGTCTTGGAGCAGGGTGAGGAATGCAGAGGCGTGTGCTGGAAGGTGTGGCAGGTATGTGTGAGCTGTTAATGACCATGCTGAAGAAATCCTGGTGATGCAGAGGTGAAAGGGTCCAAGAACTGGAGGAGTTCAGAACTCATGCTGTAGGATCAGCTGAAGGGGGGATCTGCATCCGTAGCAGCTGGTGCAGGTTCCTGGTATGGAAATGCTATTCAGCAGCAGCACTTCTAAATTTCACATGCTAGCAGCAGGTATGGGCCTGCACTGGTATTTTCTTAATTTTCAAAGACTTTATCATTCTTTTCAAAGCCATCCTGTCTTTCATTTGAGACTTCACTGAATAGGGCATTCCATGGCTACTACCACTGTCCTCTGAACCAGCCCCTCTGAAGATGACCTCCTCTGCTTACAAGTGAGGAAAGGCAGAAAAATAAGTTTAATGGATGGAACTCTGGATGGAGCATGGATAAACCCAAGTAGTTTAACAGATGAAAAGTGGCAAAACCACTGACTAGCATTTGTAAAGCTGAAATGTAAAAAGGCTAATTTCTGCAACTTGTAAAGTATGGAGTGTGTCTAAGTTGTGAGTCAAAACTGTGGCAGAATCTGACCTTGCCTGCTCAGCCCTGCAGCTGAGGTTCTCTGTCTCCATGGGCTTCAGCTGCAGCACAGCAAAGGGACCTGCACCATCCTGACATGAACACTGCTCTGCCTGCCCACACTGCCTTGCTGCAAGGAATGGCTCTGAGTTATGGGTGGGCAACATTCACCAAAATGGATTCCCCTAGAAAGTTTGGTGCCATTCACTTTTTATTTTTTCCATGGGCTGTCTCAACTCCCTTGAGGTCCCATGCCACTGGGGAGGGCTGTAGCACCCCTAGAACAAGGTTCACCTTGCTGGGGAAGTGACCTGTGAGCATAAAAGTTCTTTCCTAACTCCTGGCAGTTGTCCCACCCAGGCTTCACCTGCATCTCCTTCAGCCAAAAGAAGGACAGGGATCAGGCTGCTGGGTGAACAGCACGGTCCTGGCCCTGTGTCCAACCAGCACTACATGACCAGGCATGCCACCAAAAAATATTCTCAGGAATTCCAGGTAGGAGACATGCCATGTCTATTTGAATCTTGATTTTTGACATTTTTCCACCCTAAACACTTGGCTAGGTGATTGTTGTTAAGCTTTTTAAGTTTTTCTGTGTGGTAACTGAAGATGCTTACTACCAGGTAGGAGTTTTGTTTCCTTAAGAGCAGCAACCTCAGCTCCTGGAAGCAGGCAGCCTCAGTGGCTGCACGGGGCCTCTACTGACCTCAGGCCTTATTCTTTCACCTGTCGTGTCACTGACCTGTGTCTGCTGCTACTGAGATTGAATATATGATGCCAACAGCCCTCTCCTCTAGGGAAGTGCAAAGGAAACACCAGATGTTGATTTCTAGTTGTCTCTGTTTACATTTTGCACTGGAAATTCACTGATAGGCATTCAAGCATGAAATGCAGTGATTGTTTGGAAGGTGTCCAAAAACTCTGACATTCTGGGAGTGAGTTATCCTTCTGCAGTTTGTCTAGCAGAGAGGCAATGCGGTTCAATGAAATTTTTCTCCCTAGAGCCTGAGGTGATGCTGGTTGCTTCAAGTCATAAGCAGTGAGTTCTCAGGGCTGTGAAACACTCTGAGCCAGGACTAGCACCTGTGTTAATGCAGAAAGACACAGAGTTTGTTTCTGACCCGTTCCCATGTCGTAGAACATCACAATCTGTGCTGTTATGTTGTGCTGAAGCTCGACATGGCTAACAGTGGGGTGGGGTGGCTGGGTGCTCAGTGCAGGAGGAAGAGGAGGCTGCTGGGGCACCTTGAGGCCCACTACCAGGCTTGGCCGTATCTCAGCTGGCACTGTGAGCTCTTCAACCCCTGTGATGAAGGGCTGAACATGTTCAGCAGCTTCACATTTGTCCTTTCTCTCACAGACTTTCTCTTCCACATATTCTGAGTGCTAAAAGCCACAGCCAAGCTGAAAGCCCACTGTCCCTGGGGAGCCACAGGTGGGGAGGGGACTCGCTCCATCCCGGGAGCCCCGGGCTGGGAGTGGGTGCCCTCTGTCCCCTGGGAGCCCCAGGCCAGCTGTGCAGGCACAGCTGGGGTCAGTGCTGGGGCAGGAGGGATTAGCTGCTGACCCAGCAGACACTGAGCGTGTTTGCCCAAGGATTAACCACGGTGAGCCTCTGGGCTTGTCCATCCCCCATTCAGGGGGCCCAGTCCCTTTACCTTTCTCTGTCCATGGGGTATTTAAAGGCTGGTATTTAAAGGCTCTGTCCCGTCAGGAGGGTGCCTGGGGCTGGCAGGACGTTCTGTGGCCCCGAGCCACACTGAGCCCCATGCCATGCTGCTTTGGGCAGGCATGGCTGCTGGCGTCTGCTGTCTGCTCAGCTTCACTTTGAGGAATTTAAACTTAGCAAAGTGGCCTTTTTTTAGATTCATATGCATAGATCAGGTGGTCTATGACACACCTGTGTCAATATGTTTATTCACAGATCCCAACTACTTTCAGGGACCGGCCTTCTCTAAACATAATTAGGGCTATTTAAGTTGTTGCTCACAATTATCTCTTGGTTCACTCAAAACACCACTAATTCCCTCATGGAGCTGAAATTCCTGGTGGCACAAAGGTGAAAAGCAACAAGGATTTTGCTGTTAAGTACCGCAAATATTTCGATGATCTTACTGTAAATGTATGTTTACTCCAAAGAGCTGCCTACTATGTCGACTCTGCCATTATGTCAGTTTTCAGACCAGCAGCTTTACCAGGCACTTTGACAGCTGTTCTCCCCTGGCAGCCTCCTTTGCCTGGCTCATAGTACTTAGACTGGAGGTATATGGAGCAAAGCCTGATTTGGGGCTGGATGTTAACAGAAACTTCTCAGCTTTTGTCCTTTTGCTTGCCCTAAAAAATTTGATTTCTGGGATTCCAACAAGCCTATCACACTGAGTGTGTCTGTGTAAGTGCTGGTGAGCAGAGCTTGGCCCCACACCCAGCCCCAGCAGGTGCTGAACTACCAGGGTCATCTGGAACACGAGTCCCATTTTCAGCACCGCACAATTTTCTCCATGCTGATGTTATCTTTGCCATCAACTACTGGCATGTAGCAGCTCACATACACCATTAGCAGGTGGCAGAAGACATAAATGGAATTTTCTCTCTGAACATTTCATCCATTCTTTCTCCCGGACTGATGAAGTGCAAGTTCAAGCTGAAGGCGTGTAGTGACTACAGCCCATGCCCAAACAGGGCCATGGAGAATTCAAAGCAGGCTCCAGGAGAAACTCTCACATTTTTCAGCGTCTCTGCCATGGTTAGCTCGCCAGGACACTGCCCTTAGAACATGGGGAGTGTAGCTGTGTGGGGCTGCTCTCCTGGCACCCCCGTGGCAGCTCCTTGGGGGCCAGCCAGCAGCACGTGGGAAGGCAGAGACATGAGCACAGCCCCTGAGGCACCTGCATGGGCTCAGCAAGCGAATAGCAGCTTGGCAGAGCTCTTGGGCACTGGAGATTAACACAGAAATTAGGGATCAGGCAAGCAAATTGCCAGAGGAGGCACGGATTCAGGAACACAACATGGGCACATTGTGTGGCCTCCAAAAGGAGGAGGCAGAAGCGTGAGGAGCTCCACATCATCCCACATTTATGCTTCTGTGAGCTCAAGCTGACCTGCCTTCCAGCAGAGCCATCATCAGAGGAGCCTGGGAGCTGCTGCTGGAACTGTGTGCCTAAGTACACCCCTGACTCACCATTCACTTTTGGATCTGGATGTCTTATATAGGAAAAAAAAAAGGCTTTTTGAAAAATCCTTTTCAGGGTTCTTATTTTATTTTTAATACGATTTTTTTTCTGTCTCCCTCAGCTGCAGGAAATCCTGCTCAAAGTTGCTCCTGAACTTGATGGAAAAGAAACATATTAAAGACCATGGCTCAGGACCCCCTTGGTCTCCAGACCTGATACAAGCATTTATTTTTCATCAATTTTGTTTTGTCCCCAAAGGACAATTTAATTCCAGGTTGATGAGCTCTTGCTGAAAAACAATAGTACATTTCCAAAGTCACAGAATTCTATGGAATCACAAGTCTAATGCTTTAGATCCAAAGTTAAACTTTGGGGTTTTTTCCCCACAAAGATGCTTAGATACTTGACCAACTGAAAAGTGCCTCAGTGCTACAACTGCCACGTTGATGCTCTTGTCTCTCTGACCTGTCAAAGGGACTTTGTTTTGTTAGATAATGTAGATGGGGGAGAGGACTGTCACTTGCTTTTGTTCATAAAAATATTTATTTTATTGGCGCTTTATTTTGCTCCAAGGTTATTCAAAATAATTTTCTCCCCTACAAATATAGTTTCTATTGCCCAGTGTGCTCTCTCTCATCATTTGTGGAAATCCCATTCCCTGGTTTCAAAAAGTCTTTGGGTTTTTGAATGCTGCTGCTTTCCCACATGGGGGTCGGAGCAGCGAGGAGAATGCTGAAGCACTGAAGCCAGACTGCTATGTGCACCTGGGCACAGCTGCCACTGGAAAGGTGCACAGAGCAGGCACTTTTGTGCCAACCATAGAATCATTTCCTTAGAAAAGTATTTTGCCTAAAGCCCACAAGAGATTGCACCCCCCAGATCCAGGGTCAGAGCTGGAACTCTGCAGAGGGGCATGGCCAGCCCCTGGTGTGAGTACTGCTGGCCAACACAGGCAAGGGCTCTCCTCTACCAGATGACCCAGGGCAGAAGGAAAGAAGAGGCAGTAAGGAAAACTGGGGTTGTAATAAATTGGTTGTATTGGGAGGAAGAAAAGATCTTATCATCTGGCTGAGAAAGCAAATTCCACTGGATTTTAAATTTCCTACATATCTCCATGGAACAGCTTCTGTCAAGTACTGTCGACACTTCCGAGCTCTCCCATGTTCCTTTCTTTTAAAGTTCAAAGTCAAGAGGTGACTTTGAGGTGGCTGCATCTACTTGCCCTTTTCTTCCCTTGAAGCAAACAACCAGTAAAATTCCCTGGCATATTTCTCTCATTTCCGAAGTTTCTTTCCTCCATTGCCCTCCTCCATAAAATCAGACCCCTTTTCACACATGGGTGAACCTAGAAAATCATTTAGAGTGGGAAGCACGTGAACCACTTCAGTGACCATCAGGTAATTGTATATTAGAGACCTTTTGAAAGGTCATCTATTTCTGGGTACTTTTTCCAGCTACTTTCTTCGTGAACTGAAGCTCACTGGCACCAAGTGAAGAACAGGGTGGCTTTGTACAGGTCTCCAGCTCCCTGGCCCTGTGAGCTGCCCACCCCTGATCACTGTGTGATTCCTTTGATGTTTTCTTTCCAAGACGCCCATCTCTACCTGCCACCTGCTTGTGCCATATTTGTGTCACTCACCTGTGGCCTGGGAATGCTGAGGTTTTCAATCACGCTCCTTGTTAGATTCTACACTTCTCTGAAAAAGGCTGACTTTTCAGTTGCATCAGGATATGAAAAACAACCTGAAAATCCTGAGACACACAAATAGGGCCACAAACAGGCAGACCACTGGAGTGCTGGTGAACCTGCCTGTCTGTGGTTGCTCCCAGTGCATTTCTCCTGTGACAAGGATTTCAGGTCTCACACTGCAGCTTTACCTTCTCAGCATCACAAATTTGGGTATTATTCCTAAGAAACCAATAAACTTTGCAATAATAAATAAGAAACAAAAATATTAATTAAAATTAATTGACAACTTTTACAGCCACATGATGGTCATATAATCCCAACTTCCATTCAAAACCAGACAAAAAATATAAGACAACATTAAAAAAACTTTATGTTCTTTAGTAATGTAATTTCAACTACAAAAGTAAATAAATGTAGTTTTTGCACAGAAAGACTTCTGTAGATAAAATTTCTACTTTAGGAGAGATTTAAATTTCCTCAACTGGTCTTGTTTTCTGCTAAACAACCCAGAATGGAGAAGAGAACAATGACACCTACGCTGTACATTCATTAAAGCAAAGGCTTTTTTTAAACTGCAAACCTGGCAATCAAGGACAAATCTGATTTGTCCTCCTGGGAATGCAAGACCAGTCAATAACAGTGTGGTCAGCTCCCAGGCCCAGATTCCTGACTGCTGCTCCAGACACTGCCCAGGTTCTGCCAAGTTTGCCTGAGCAGGGTTCTGTTCCCAAGGCTGCATTCCTGGGTTCTGACAACAGCCACCACACAGCTCCAAACACGGCAGCGGTCACAGCAGACACACGTGCAGAGAGGCATGTGAAGAGGCAGGAATAGCTGAAACTTTAATTAAGGAAAACATAAGTGACATACCTATTTGAGAAAGTTGTGCAGTGCAAGTGCATCAGTGCCAGCCTCCAGAGCTACAGCCAGCAGTGCCTTGGCTGCAGGAGAGCAGGAGCCCAGCTCTGCCCCCATGCCTTATAATTCTATTAACTAGTTATTGCAGTTACTGCTTGGAATGCACTTCACTGTGGAAGCAGCAAAGCCCCGTGGACATTTTACATGAAAGAAATATTGATGTGACTCTGTTAAAGAGACCAAAAGGCATTTTGTGGAATTTTGGATTTACCTAAGTCCTGTATATTTATCTTTCTTGAAACTACTGCAGAGTAGAGGAGATATTCACAGCTGTGCCTTGGCACTAGCACTGGCCCTGGCAGTCTGTGCCAAGGTCATGGCTGGTAGCCCAAGAGTGCCCGTCAGCACCTCCCTGACCCTGCACTGAACCGCACTCTCACCGCCACACAACATTAATTCTGACTTATCCATGAAAATGAACAATTTTCCAATGGCAGAATGGACTCAAATTGGAGATCTTGGCAGGCTCCAACCAGGTGAAAGTTGACCCTGTTATAGTCCTGTGAGCACGAGGGAACACATCAGCCATTCTTCTGACGTGTAACAGGGCCGTAATGCAGCTCTGACCCCATGGCACTGCCAGAAAATCCCTACACTAATGTGTCTTAAAGCACTCTAGGCTGAGCTTGTCATAAGTCTCAGATCTCTGCATGTTACTCATTCCAACAAAGACTCTAGGGCTAATCACAGTAGAGAGAAAAACAGCTGAGGACACAAATACCAGAACAGTTTAAAGCATTCACTACTAAAGTATTGTATAAATTAAAAATGCTGTCAGCATTCACACTAAAATCAAAAGCATCCCTGGTTTTAGGCTTAGTTTTACATTTCATGCTGAGTTCAACAATAAATACTAAATCACAAGAACTTAGTTTGAAAGTTCAGCAATTTTTAAGCCCCCTCAAAGAGAGTTTAAAATGACTGCCCAAAGCAAGGGGCCTTTCCCAGCAGCCAGGGCGTGCAGAGGGGCTGTGTGGAGCGTGGAGTGGCAGTGCCACCACAGAGCCTGCCTGTGACCAGGGGGTTACAGGAGGATGAGTCACAAACAAGCCAAGGTGGAGGTTTGCTGTGCTGGCTGTTCTCACGCACCGAGGGCCCAGCCCAGCACGGATCAGCTCCTGTGGCTCTGGCAGAACCTCCCTGCCAGCCACGCACAGGGCAAGACATGAGGCTCCATGTGGCAACACCCAGTGGAACTGGAGACTGCGAGGATGTCTGCTCTGCTGCCCAGGCACCCCCCAGGCCCTGCACAGAAGCTGCAACCCCACTCCCCACACACTGTGGATGGGAGAGATGTCTGAGCTCTGCAGGTCTCGAAGCACTTTGTCACCAGTTTTGCTGGTTAATGAGCGCTCCAGCCCCAGGAAGCAGCAGCGCTTCGCTCCCCAGCGAGCCGAGAGCACGCACTGCTGCGGGGGGCACGTGGAAGGTGGGCACTGCTGCAGAGGGGACACGGGCACATGGGGAATAGGCAACGCACTGCTGCGGATGTGGGCATGTGGGATGTGGGCACCTCTGCAGGTGAGTCACGGGCACGTGCCCATCGCTCCCTCGGTAATTGTACAGACCTTCGGGACCAGAAGTTCTTATCCAGAATGCCGAAGAGCAAATCCCCACGCTTTCCTGCAGTAGTTAAATATTTTCTTTATTTATCAGAGCAAAAATCCTTCAGAAATGAAAAGCTCAGGTCCTTTCTCTTCCACTGCAGAGTTCATGTGATACCAGCAACACCCAGAGCCAGTGACACCTCTGCATCACCCACCCCACAGCACGGCTGTGCTCCAAGGGCTGGAGAGTGAGGCTTTGGGAAGTGTGGGAAGTCAGAAGGATGAGCGTACCTGTCTTATACATTTGCTGACCGCCTGAAATGAAAGATTAAATTAAACTCATTAAACTATTCTAAGCAAGGACTAACATAAAATTACTCCAATGAGGAATACCTGCATTTAAAGTAAACAATATGGGTATTATCAGCTAAAGAGGCTGCTGTCTCTTCCAGAACATGCTGCTGCTGACAAGACCTTAACGTGTCGGCTGGTATTACCACTAACACCTGAGACAGCAAACAAGAGCTAATCCTTACACCCTTCTTGTGCTAATGACTGCAGCAGATAACTGGTGTCCCTGGCAAGTGTCCCATTTAATTCAATTAACTCCAGCCAAGCCCTGTTGATTGCACTGACAGTGTCAGAGAAAGCCAGAAGCCAGATCTGGAATCAGATGGTAAAACCAAGGCAGTCTTCACCATCCCTCTGCAGCCCAGTCCCCAGCAGCCAATCCCACAGGTAACAACTGACCTGGCATCCACAGTAGCTTCTACAAAAGGGTGTGGAAAAGCATTTTTTTTTTCTCAGAAAAGTCTCATCTTTTTTTCTGTGAAAATGCAGGCAACTTATTTCATTGTATATTTTGCTTATTTATTCTGAAATGCTGGGTAATGTGTTGTTTTAAGCAGCAGTTTCACAGTGTTCCCACCCCCTTCCATGGGTCCAAGCCAGCAGGAAGATCATGTTTCTCCTAACACAAGGCAGATGTCTGCCAGCTGATCTGGGGGCACACAGAGCTGCTGGCCCCTCCAGGGGACCCTGACACTTGCAGAGATTGAGGTGTCAGATGTATGAACTGAAACATTCTGATAAACATGAAAAATAAACTAGCCATTGAAAAATTACAGGAACAATTGGTATATCCCCTCAGTTGATTTTTAGATCTGTTTGATAGTAAAAAAATACTTTCCAAATATTTTCTTTTCCTTTTGAACATTCTTCAGCTGTGAGCTTCAACAGGCAGTGATGTATCCACCAACTCCCATTATACAGTTAAGAAGTTTTGAAACAGAAAGAAATATGCAGAGAAGTTTCTTTGGTGGCACTTTTGAAGTGTTAGTCTGGGATAACAGGTAAACTCCTGAGAAGTCTTTACACTACCAGCATAAATAGAAAGTATATTTAAAGACAGGAGATTATCCATTCCTTGACAGTGCTGTCATACCTACTCGTCACATCCTTAGTAACAGTTTTATTTGAAGATTGATCCAGCACAAATAATGCCCAGAAAAGCTCTTCTGCTGGAAAACAAAACCTTCAGACCTTCAAAAGGAGCTGCAAGGACTCATATGTGACCATCAGCTTGCACATGTCTCAGAAGCAGCATGAACCAGAGGAGGTTTCTGAAGCTTCACTGAGGTTCTTTGCGGAGAAACTTGTTATGGCATTCCAGTCATCCCCCAGCCTTTGTGTATCCTCCAGGATGGCTGAGAGCACAGCAGGGAAGCCCAAACAGTTAACATGACACGGTGTTGCACCTGCAAATCGACTGGAGAACAACAATTCTCTGCAAATAAAGCTCAGCTGCTCTATGTCAGCAACTGGCTTCCAAAAAAGAAAGCCTGTGCTGTGGGTCCACTCATTAACATTAAATACATGTTTAAATAAATTTCTACATCCTGTGGACATTTTCCCTGTGCTGTGGCTCCATTGGATAAATGTGCTGAGCTCTGGGTATGGATGCTGGCACTCATCTCCCATTTGTTCCTACCTATGTGTTTGGAATTCTCCAGAAAAGAACCAACCTCCCCTCTGTTCTCCAAACCCAGCTGTGCCCAGGTGTTTGCAGACAGGCCAGGTTACTCTACCACACACCACTTTTACACCAGTTCAAGATCCATGAGGAATAATATGGGGAGACCAGAGGTATGCGGAAATACCTGCAAGCAGAAGAGTGCCACAAAGTGCAGGCACAGCTAGAATTCCCACCCCTGACCTCAGTGCTGCTGGAGCTGTGCTGCAACCCAGAGCAGGGGCGCATGGAGCACAGCACATATGTCCCCAAGAGCACCTGGCTGCACTCAGCCCATGCCAGCAGAAGTGGGACAGAGCTGACCATCCTTCCTAGTGTGTCCCAGAAAGCCACAGGTGCCTAAAGAACACTCTAGTCCTTCCATGCTGCTTACAGTTACGGGATGCAAGCCTATGGCATCCTGCAATTAGCAACCTCCCTCCTCCAGATCTGCGAGTGAGTGAGCCCCAGCAGGCCTGTGCTGAGCCTTATCTCAGGTGGGGTGTCAGCCAAGGGAAAATTGTACCTCATGAGGGCTGGTGCCCATGTGAGCCAGGTGTGTGCGTGAGGCAGCAGTGGGACAACAATTTTTTAAAAAAATGTACAAAAACCCCAGGGCCTTTCAAAACATTTCCAAATGCTGCCCCAGTTTCCCTGCTGGGTGTCAGGTTCTAGGAAGCAGCCACCCACACACAGCAGCTGGGGAGCCACATCTAAAACTGCCTCACCTGTGGTACAGAAAGAGCTGACAATGGCATCAGCATGAAACTAAAATTAGAGGCTAATTGGGTTCTGCAGTCACTGAAATCGGTGACAGCTCAGCAATTAACATCCCTGAATTTTCTTGACTAAAATAAACCTAAAGTCTGCTCCCATTCATGCTTCTCCCTGCTCTGTGAGCAAGGGCTGCGCTAGCCTGGCACATTTTGCACACAGGGGAGTTCTGTAACCTCAGCATCATGTAACAGAAATGGGATGTGATATTCAGTGCCAGGGCATGGGAACCATTGCCAGTGCATGAACACACACGAGACAGCATCCAAGAGGAACAGGGAGGGGCAGTGGGGCAGTGTGACCCAGGCCCTCCTGCAGGTACGTCTGGCAGTGATGCCACACCAGTGCTGCTACTGCTCCAAGCCAAAGAGGGAGATATCAACATTAAAAAGTGAGGGACTAAAATAATCTCCTGCTCAGAGTGTCAGAGTGGGACACAGGCCCAGCCTCTATCAGTACTTCTTTTAAGTTAATCAGAACATCTTCTCTTAAGGGGTGCAATAACACCTACTGAAAGGCACACACACCCCCGGGACTTCTCACTGGACCTCCCAGGGGTACATCACATATTTGGAGTAGAGAAAAACACACCCTATTTAACTGTACATGTTATTTTCAAGTTGAGGGGGCTCTCCAAGATCCATAATGAGAGATAAATGCACTGCCATTACAGCTGCAAGCAGCAATCGTTCTGCCTCAGATAATGTGCTGCAAACTTGAGGTGCATCATATGGCCACAGGCAGCCTCTTTCAGGCTTTCTGTGCACGTGTGCTGTGTGTGCCCATCTGGCTGTGGTATGCTCACCTGCCCTGTGCTCACCTGCAATTTGGGCAAGAGTTCTATGGTCTCATTTTTAGTTCATTGTTCTGTACAACATTTGGAGTTTCTGATCCACAAAAGAATCTCATGGTGGTACATTTGTAAAAGCCTTGGAATGCTTCTGCCTCCACTCACAACTGAAGTCTCTGACTGAGTTTCTCTCTTCAGAGTCTCTGACTCTGAGCTGAGCTTCCAAAGCCAGCCCCTCTTCTGTCCCTTCCTTCAGCACCTGGCTTGATTTTGCTGTGGCCAGCAATTTAATTTGCAGTCTCTGCTCCAGATGTTGCCTGTGGCTCTTCATGAGAATCTCCCAGTTCTGCTGTGACCCGTGAGGAAAGGAAGGGGTCTGTTCCTCACCTCAGCTGTGAGGAAGCCCAGGTCAGGGCTGTGCCAGCTGCTCCTGCTCGCAGATGGGAACTCACTGCCACCGCCACACGGCTCGCTGCGGTCGCTTCCTCCTCTCTCCTCCTCCCTTCTTCCTACACTTGCTGCAGGCACGAAATGTTCCCAGGCTCCCACAGCCATGCCTGGGGCATGCCAAGTCCATATGCTGCTGTCCCTTTCACACACATTTCCAAAGGGCAAAAGAAATTCACACCTTGGAGATCCACTTCTGTGTGCACAGTTCATCAAGCAGAAAGAACAAACCTGGCCAAGATGGCCACAAAAACATGTTATTGTTTAGAAAGGCTTCATTTGACACCCAAAGATATCAAGCACATCATTTAGGGGTAAAGCAATATAACCAGCCCAGTTCTATTTCCAGTGCAGCGTGCCTAACGTTTTCTCAAGTAAACTGCTTTTGTACTCATTTGGGTTAAAACTCTTGGTGTGACATGAAGAAAAATGTCTGCATGTGTATTATATATATTATACTGAAGATATCATATACCTCTGCATTACACTACAGACATCCATTCCTTCCACCAGCCCACTTACAGCTGGCTGCAAAATATAGACTGCGAACAGCATGGATTTTAAGTGCCAGATCCTTTCTTGACTGATGCTCCCAGCTGATAGCAAGTTCATATTTCAAGGTAACATCACATTCATCAGTGTCACAAAAAATTGTTGCCTTAAGAATCAATAAAATCCTTCACTTCTTGAAGTCTCACCTGAAGAATCCCCACCTGCAGGAATATGACCAGCAGCTCTCTGGGATGCCAAGGCATAAGCAGCATAAAGACCCATGTGCTGGGTGAAAGCTCAGACCCAGGGCTGGAAATACCCTCCTGAACAGCAGAAATTGCAGCTCACGTCACAACATTCCTGATAACAACAGCTGAAGATCCCTGTTTCAAAGTGACTGAACATTATAGCCAAAGCTGAACTCTTGTACTCATCTCTGCAACAGCCTCCTGGGGCTCATTCCCCTCCCTGTCCCCTAACATATGTGAATTATTCTCCCAGATAGCTTGTTTTCTACCAACAATATGCACACCTTTTCAAAGGCAAAGTGGAAATCCCTGCAAGCATTTCTGGTGCCACTTCTAGTCAGAAATAACAGTAATCTGATGCACAAGTGAATTGCATTTCTGTTGCTGAATTCCTTTGTACAAGTATTTTTGCTTTGAAAGAGTTTGGCAGCAGTGAGGCACAGGCTAATTTTACTTATAAGGTGTGAATCAAAGAAGATTTGCAACTTCTGAGTCACAGAAGGGAAGCGTCTGTGGCCTTTCACCACTTCTGTCAAGAGAAAATGTCATGGTTCAGCTATTTTAGATGCAACTTCAGACAGCTCATTGCACCCTGCAGATCCCCATCTCCCACCATGCTCACACTCTCCCCAGGCAATCAGGACAATTCCAGTCTTCTCCTGGGACCTGGGGAACTCCCAGTCTTACTCAAACCTGCTGCTGTTAATGTGATGCATTACCATGGGCCACAGTGTGAGAGAGTGGAATAAATTATTAATTTGGCAGAATTCAGCAGACACTCCATGGGAAAAAGGAGTGACCAAGGAAAGGGTGAGCTACTTCCTACATCACACAGCACTGAAACCCCTGGGAAGCTGAGGGCCTAAGCTACAAACACTGCTACAGCAGGAGCGAATTTCCAGGAGCTTCCATGCCTACAACCTGACCCTGCTACCACATAAACAAGGGACTACAATCAACCAACTCCTTCTGTGCTCCTATGCTGCCATGAGAGCTCCCAGCTGAGGCCAGGCTGTCCTGAGGGTGGGGACAGCTCTGCTGCACTGGCTGTGGTAGTCCAAGGAGAGCATACAGGTATTCAGCTTCCTCCAGTGCCAAAGGCTTCACGGCCTCCGAGGTGCTGCTGAGGCCATGTGTAGGCAGCAGCTCAACCACCAGGATCCCAAGCTAAACCCAAACATGGGAGTTTGTTCTGCCCAAGAGATGAGGTGGGACAGCCTGTGCCACAGTACCTGGCAGCATGGCCTCCCCATGTGGCTCCCAGGGGAATGTGTGCAAGTGCTCCTCTCACTTTTTGTCTCTTTATCCAGTGCTCATGACAGACCTGATCTCCTCCAGGGATATGCCAGGGACTGCCACATTAGGACATGTCATTCCACTGTCATCACCTGCTGCTCTCCAACCCCAATGGATCATTTTGCTGCCCTGTCCCTGACTGGGGGTGACAACACCATCTTCTGCCTTAAAACAGGACCTCAGGGTTTCCAGACAGCAGGAATGGTATAAAAACTGCACAGCAGTATCAGCAGGAGTGGAGGGTCCTTCACCTTCCAGCTGTCTGTGTGATCTGCCCATTGAATATATGGGTGAATTCTCCCATAAAAGTCAGTACTGGGCATCTTAACTGGCTTAATTATTTCTGCTCACTGCCATGTTCAGCCTGATCCAGCACGGCTCCATGGCTCTGTCAAACCAAATTCTTCCCTGGTAGTCTGTGAAGATGTGTATTTGTCATCTGCAATCTATTCCTTGATTTCTGGCATGCATTTCCAGTGCTTTAACTTGGAAGGTTTTTCAGATTTCCCTGGACTTCTCCCTAGCCTCTGTGAGCAAAGAACTCACACAGTTTAATTGTTGACAGCTGTGTCAGGAGAAGTTTGGGGGGGGGTGTTTTGTTTGGTTTGGTTTTTTTCTTACGTTCCTCTTGCTACAGCACACGAGCTACTACACAAAGGGCTGCCTGGCTGTGTAATGCACCAAAATGTGGAAAGCAGACCATGTCTTCTGAGGGGGGGCTCAGGGGCTTTAACTGTGTATGATGCTTTTCAGAGATAATGGCAGCTCCACACATGAAAATGCTGACAAATAAAAGGCAGCTGAGCAAACAGGTGAAAAGCTTTAAGATAAAAGCACATCTCTCCTCCTTTCCAGGAGTTTGCATTTCGGTTTCATGGTAAAGAAAAATCTAGTTAAAAGGAAAAAATGAAACTCACTTCTGTTTTTTTTTGTTGTGGGGCTTTTTTTGTTTGTCTGGGGTTTTTTTTGTTTTTTGGGTTTTTGATTTGTTTTGTTTTGGTTTTTTGGGGTTTTTTTCCCAAGCAAAAGATGGGAAATGCAGGGGACTAGATTAATCTGCCTTTCTTATCAGGCTGAACTCAAATCTGAAACATCTGTTCACATAACTTGAGACAAGCTCTCCTAGTCAAATAATGTAAGCTCAAACTCTTCCTGCCATCAGTGCAGAACTCTCAGTTAAGCTTTTTGTGGAAGCCTAAGAATCCAGACACTTCTCATGTTCCCTGCAAGCACTGAATAACGATAGGTTCTCACTAGCAGCAAATCACTTGCAAAGAAAAAATAGCACCTTTTCTTAGTATTCTAAAATCTGGGGTTTTTTTCTAGAATGACACTGTACACATTATCCTCCAGGAGTTATCCAAACTGGGCAGTACCAGCTATGTAAAACAGTATCTCACCCAGCACAGCAGGGTTAACTCAGGTGATTGCAAAGACCAAGGACGGGGAAAATATTCACTTTTCAATATAGAATTGCAGACTGGTTTGTGTTGGAAGAGATCTTTAAAAACCATCTTATCCACCAGGCCCACCATCAGCAGGGTCACCTTCTACTAGACCAGGTTGGCCCAAGCCCTGTCCAACCTGGCCTTGAATACTTCCAGGGATGGGCAGCCACAGCTGCCCTGAACAACCTGGTCCATTATTGAGCTACAATCTGCAAGGCAAAGAGTACAAACCATAGGACTTTAGCTGAAAGTATTGAGAATCAAATTTGCTTGCAGAACTTGCCTACAGGCCTGGGTTCAGGGCTCACACCTCTCACTGCATCCCCAGGCTTGCCAGAAGAGGACCCATGGCTCACACAGAGCTCCATCCTCACATAAATGCCTGTGTATACGTATGCAGAGAAGAAAGATGTTTGCCTATACAAGTACAGCAAGTGCAGAAACAGAGCACTGGTAGATCCAGCAAGAAACTGCAGAACTGTGCACTGTCCTGCCCCTGTTCCTGCTCCTGCAGCCCTCCAAGAACTTTCTATATTCAACATGTTTTGGAGCATGAACCCCATCCTGTCAGAAAAACGGACTGGAAATCAGCGTTCATTACACATCCTGCTTCCAATTCTCTGTGTGTGTGTGTGTGTGTGTGTGTGTGTGTGTGTGTGTGTGTGTGTGTACAAGTCACTTTGTTTCCCTGCAGTTTTCTCCAGCCTCACATGGCATGACGTACAAGTGGGGACTGTCCTTAGCTACCGACCCGCACAAGTTCCCAACCAGGGAGCTGGTTCGGAAGCAAAGGGCTCTAGAAGCCACAAGGGAACAAAAAACAAAACAAACAAAAGAGAAAAGAGAAGAAAAGAGAAGAAAAGAGAAGGAAGGGAAGGGAAGGGGAGGGAAGG